>CAUYPK010037383.1:0-205726 GCA_963574355.1 Loris lydekkerianus | reverse complement strand
CTCTAAACCAAGCCTATTTTTAAATCTCGGTACAGCAGCATTTTGTACATATTCACAGCTGCAGAATTAGTATTGCTTATCTCAGCAAATGAGATTGTTTGCATGGAAAGATTGATAGCACTGATTAACTTTCTAATATTTTGCACTTTTGAAATGTTTGTTTTTTACGTGATTATATTTAAACTTTAGTAAATACTGAAATAAAACCGCATTGACCAGTTGCCTACTTTTGCCTGGCTTCATCCATCATAAAGTTAAAAAAAAAAAATCAATACAATAACAATTTTTCCTTCTCCTGTGTATTACTAAAATTAGTTTAAAGAACTAATATTTAGTTCTTTGGTGTTTTTATTGTCATAAAGCAGATTTAGTTCAGAATCTAAAACCTGGCATTTATAAGGTAAACACTAAGACTGCCCTTTGGTATTTATAAATATTAGCCACCACTGTAGATAGACTCTGTGTGAAGTGGGACCCAGGGTTTTACTTTATGTTCCAGTATCTGAATGGTAAATTAAGTATAAGAAAAGCACACATTTACTATATTATTTGAATATCGGGTTTACTGAAGGAAAAAGATACATTGAAAATATGACATAGACAAAGTCATATTTAAAGTTGGATCACGATAAGGAGAAAGGCAGCATAAGGTCCCACAGCAGCAGTTCTGATGCTATCCTGTAATTGGTTGCTTATATCCATTGTGAAGAAGGAATAGAAAAAGATTCATTTGTGCTTCAGATAAATGACATCTAAAATTTTGTTTCCTGCCTTAGTGAGCTGGCAGAGCTGATGCATTTGGGTAGATCTTCAGTCATGAATGGAGGGAAAGATGCTCAGAGCACAGTCAGGACAACCCACGAGGCAGAAACAACCTTCTGCTGTTGGGTGACCCTTTCTTTGTTGTGTCCCCAGTGTTCCAAATGGACAGCAATACCAGATGGCTGGACTCTGATAGACTGTCTAACAGTGATAAATTACCTCAAACTGGACATTTCCTACTTAAGGCTTGATGGAATTATCACCAGAGAAAGTCAACTGAACGGAAGTAATGTAGTTGGTCATGCATTAGATTTTAAGATTATGAGCCCTGGGAAATGGAAATTAAGTTCAATAACTTACTCTAGTTTCTAGGATAAAGTGGCGCTATATAAAGGCTTCTTTCTGACACGATCCTTCCCCAGAATGGCATTTAAGTTAAGTGTAAAAACACGGTAGATCTTGGGATACCACTCTGATGGACCAGATTCATAAGCCCCTGGAGGACAATTGAAAAATCCCTTTGCCAGAACGTGTGGCTCACAGTAGAGGAAAAGAACCTTGAGAATTCTTGATAGATCCATGGGAACAGGGCGAATCCTGTGTACTCAGATGGAGACAGACTACAGTGTGGCCGATGTCCTCATTTGTACCTTGGAAGGGGTGAAAAGGCCAGAATTGGTCTTGGTCATGTTCCAGTTAGGAGGGCTGATTCACCTGTTCTCCAGTGAGGTAGATTCCATTTTTTAAATGTCAAAACAAGACTCCCCAGGCTGCTTCTGTGCAGTGGGTAGTGCAGATTTGTCTGGAAGTGGTTTATGGCATTCTGCGTTGGTTGGAGGAGGGTAATACTGCCTGTGGCAGACTTAGGTAAATGTCATTCCAGTTATGGATCCACCCAGTAGTACATTGAAAGAAAGAGGAAATGGGATCTTGGCTTAAACATACTAAGCTCCTAAATCATAGTAGATACCACATAGTACAGAACACTTGGCCCTCCAGGTTACTTGTGGCTAAAAAACCCCTAAATTCTAGATTTATGGTTTCTCAGTTTTATCACATAGTTATAGGATTACCATTGTCAGATTGTTCTCTAACCACCAAATCAAAACACCTATTTAGTTAAGTATAATAAGCCTTGCTCAGAGTGCACTAAATTTTTTAATTCAGAAGAATAACAGGAGTTTACCTCCTGCTATTCACCATTTCAAGAGCCCAAGAGGAAGGAATAAACTCTTCAGGAGTTGGCCCTCTCTGTAAAAAATTGGTTTATTCTTTAAAACAGGGCTCTTGAGGACCTCTAGGCAATGTTGCCAACCTTTTTATTTTATTTTTTTTTTAATACAGAGTCTCAAGCTGTCGCCCTGGGTAGAGTGCTGTGGCATCACAGGTCACAGCAACCTCCAACTCCTGGGCTTAAGTGATTCTCCTGCCTCAGCCTCACAAGTAGCTGGGACCACAGGCACTTGTCACAATGCCTGGCTTTTTTGGGGGGGGTTGTAGTTGTCGTTGTTTGGCAGACCTGGGCTGGATTCGAACCTGCCAGCTCTGGTGTATGTGGCTGGTGCCCTGGCTGCTGAGCTACAGGCGCCGAGCCAGCTTTTGATTACTTTTCAGGGGAAACAGTAAAGGATCCTACACTTCAAGAGGCGTCCAGAGGACACTGCCTGGGCTGTGGGTAGCGACCACTAGCTGTGGGAAATGCAGATCAGGGCAGAAAAGAGCCCAAATATCAGCTATAGGGCCGAGGTACAGGGAAGGAAGTAAGTGTTGAGCAGGAAGAGAAAGACAAGTGACAGTAAAGGAGGAAAGGGCGAGGAAGGCACCTGGCCGAGCGTCACTGCCTCCCTCCCTCATCCCCACCAGCCACTCCCCTCCTACATCAGTTTTACTCTGTAAATGTTCAGAGGCAAGGCAAGGCTGCAAAGTAAGGAAACTGTAGAATCTGTCGGGGACAGGCAAGGTGATTGACTCATTAAGAAAGCAGCTCTGCAGTTCCTGAGACAGGTAGAGCCCAGCCAGTTCAGAGCACAAAGCAATAGTGGCTCTCAACCATTTCCTTGTGCTGGGGGAGAACTGCACTACTAGGCCAGAGATTTCCAAGGTGCAAATGATCTTGGGCATTTGGGCACATCATCTTCAGGCAAGTTCTCACAGTGCTGTTTTTCTTCCTCACAGGGTATAGGTGGAGCACAGGGGG
Organism: Loris lydekkerianus; assembly: GCA_963574355.1. NCBI lineage: Eukaryota > Metazoa > Chordata > Mammalia > Primates > Lorisidae > Loris > Loris lydekkerianus. Next base: position 202,767 of record CAUYPK010037383.1, on the reverse strand, counting down.
ATGGAACCACTTTAGGGTTGCAAAACCCAGCAGCCTCTACACAGGCTCTAGTCCGCAGTGGGGAAGAGCCCTCCCACGGCGGGGCTCAGCTCTCACCCACGCAGGCTTGTGTGCTGTCCCTGGCATCTGCCTCTAGAGCTTTGGCCAGGAGGATCAGAGACAGTGGGGAGGGAAATGCAATGACCTGAACCAGAATATGTCACAGCAGCCCCTGCCGGGAAGAGGGCTGCCCACGTGCCTGGTGCCCTGGCAGAACCAGACTCTGACATCTCACTCTCTAGATCCCAAACATGTAAACACGAGGAAGCAAGATCCTGTGCACATCCACACGGCAGGCAGCCAGGAGTTCCCTGCGAGGCCGCCCGTGGCGGGATCGGCCTCCAGAAGGGCTGCAGCCCCTGTGACTGCTCACGGAAGGCCCCCCAAGGACCCCCACCGACCCAGTCCCCGTCCCCCTGCCCAGCCAGGCAGGGACAACCCCCCATCCCCCACCCACTGACAGTCCCATGGGACGCAGGCAACACACAGCTCCCACCGCACTGTGCACTGCGGGGCAGGCAGCTGCTCTGCAAGGACAGGAACCTCTGGGCAGCTCAGCAGGGCATCTCGTAGGGAGAGACCCTGGCGGAGGCAGATCTACTGCTGTGTGTGATCTGGTCTCCCCCTCGTGAGTTGTACCACTAAGTTACAGGCAAAGAATAAAGCCCACATGTTTAATTTGGGGCATACAGGACAATTTATTGAGGTCAATCTCAAGCAAAATCTGAAATCAGTGGAATGTCATCAAAAACTCTTCCAAATTAATCCTCACGGAAGCAAAAAACACATTTGAATTCCAAAGTATTGTAAAATAAAAAAGGTAACATCTTGGTAATTATACAAAAATTATGTTTCTACCAGCACACACATCAATAAGAAGCTTAAATATTACGGCGATCCTAGATCACTAGCCAACAAGAAGCTATCTATGTACAGGCCAACCAAGCTTTACACGTTTTACACTATGCAATAAAACAAAGGCCAATCAACAAAATCCTCAATATATTATATATCTTGAAGTCTATGTGGCAACATCAAGTCATTATATAGTAATGCCCTAGTGGAACACCCAGGGAGAATGAAGGCCGACCCCTTAGTGTCCAGAGGTTCTAGCCAAGTTACAGAAATGCAAAAGAGATCGGATTTAGTGAATATTGATGCTTTGTTATTAAAGACTCAAGTCTCAAGTGATTTAGGCAAAATAACATTTCACAGGATCTACAAAGTTTATTACAGATAAAGTACAGAAATAACCAATCTACAAAGATCATTATCATAAAGAACACGAAATGAAAACGGAATCTGTAGATATGTTGTGCAATATCACTCAAATGGGTACAAATAAATTTTTCATATCAGTTCCAAATATGCACACACCCTTGTATATAAAAAGATGATTATTGACCAGTTGTAATAATCATTTAGCATCTTGGTTATTAGTGGCAATATAATTTTCTTAACATAGGGAATGTAACAGGACAAATGAGATAAAATAATACTAATAACAACAGAGTAAATGTTTTATCCAGTCCACTTCTAAACTGACGAGAATACCTTATAGGTCACCTGACAGATACTGGAGAGCCTTTTGCACACAGCAAGTCTGCTGGCAGGCAGGGAAGGGGGCAGTACAAGCTGAGGGTGCTTTCTCACTGATGAGCAGAGAAGTAATGTCATGTAAGAAAACTAAGGACTGAATAAATGACTCTGGCAACTATTCTGTGACTTTTACAGCTCACTGAAGGACAGTTGTCTTCCTCCTCCCCTTCATAGCCGTGTGCCATAAGCATCCAAACCCGTCACTTATGCAATGGACTTACAAAAAAATAAACAAAAATGGCAATAGTTTTTGAAAGACACAGGCTATACACAGTATTTCAGGAGTGTAAGGTTAAGTGCAATTTTTAATTTTTCCCCTACACATACATATATTAAAAGGAAAGAAGTACTTAAGAATAAGGTTGACAAAATGACAAAATAAAGAACCTATCTAGGAAATATTCATAAAAATGCTGCTGGTATCTCATGCAAGAGTCTCTTCCTCAAGTGTGTAAAATCTGAGCTCACTACTGGGAATACTCTTTCCCATTTGCAGAACTTCATCTTTAGTCCAAGTTAAAGAGGATAAGAGACTAGGCTATTTATTTTCAAAACAGTATACAAAACAATGCTTTCTACTTTGTAAATTTAAAAAGAAGCTGTAAATAAGGAGAATCTGAAGAGTTTCAAGTACTTAAAAAACCTGAATTCAATGAGGCAGAGGTCTCAATGTTAAAGTGACTACTTCGTACCTATGGTAAACATTATCGTTCCCCTCCCTTGCCCTATTTATAACCCCCCTTTTCTCTTGGTAGCCCACCCCAGGTAAGGGTTGGTGAGATTTCAGAATGTGTAAGTTTCCAACTTTTCAATATTTGTTAATTCATTGCAAAGCTGTCTGATTGTATCTGTTCCTTAGCCCATCTAAAACTGAAAGCAAGTTCTACTTTCTGCTTACAAATAAGTAAATTGTTTCATCTAATCACTACATGTCTGCACCAACTTGGACATTGTTTTGGGGAAGGCTAGATGCATCAGCCTTGTAAAAAGTGATTCAAGTCTAGTCTGCATTGCTGAACAACAAAACGACTTTCCAATGTCAACTGCACCTCATGTAGAAGTGCACCAAATATCAGATTCCAAGGTTGTAAGGATTCCATAGTAACTTGTTTTCTCATCCTGTTAGAGGACATGGCATGTGGCAGGCAGTGCCTTGACTTTAAGATGAATGCTAAAGGAAGAGCTTTGTATTTAAAAATGAAATAAAAGACAAGCAACAAGTCCTAGGCAGTCCAGAGATTCCATTCTGTGTAGATGGCCTGATTCCAAACTGTAGGTCTGGACTTGACTCTGATTAGAACACACCATGCAACAAATTATTCAAAAAGGAAACTCCACTTTGTGAGCCAGGAAGTTGGCCTGTATCCTGTCCCATCTGAGCTTCCTCTGCATGATCCCATACTGAGCATCTCAGCTCCACAATGATATTTACAGGTGTGTTTTCAAATACTGTGCAGAAATGGCAGAAGGGAGCTGGGAGAGCTCCCCCTGTCCTTCAATTATGATCATTATTATTATGTTTTAGTTTTCAGATATGTTCTTGATTTGAACATGCAGAAATCTCAGAGTTTCAATGGTTACAAAACTCAGCCTATTCTACAGATTAAGCCAAATCTTTTTCAGAATTAAGCTAGAGTGGGAACTTGTTAAAACAACAGTGAAAATGAAACCCACCCTCCCTCCCATCTCTAGCCCTGATTAGAGATTAAAGAAGCAAATCCCAGCCTCCAGCTGCTTCAGCATTCTAGGGATGAAGAACTCCCCTCCCTTCTCAGCCGGCCACAGGCAGCCCCTCTGGTTCCTCTGAGGACTTGTGGGCAGCCCCTCCCTCCACTGCACAGCGCCTGGGATGGGAGTTCATCTTTCTCTGAAGCATTAATGCTGATTATCAAAAATTTTATGTTCAGTTCTTTCAAACAATTGAGGTTAAAAAACACCACCATTATTCCATGCTGCTTTAAGTTATTTCATTATTGGACAAGAATAAAAACCAACCATTTACACTCTGACCACATACAGATTTAAAAGTTAACAAATACCAACTTCAGACTGTGAGTGAACAGTGTCTTTTAGAATATTTCATTGGTGCAGCACAGGCAAGCACAGTGTCTGGACACTTACACACACATAAAGCACAATTTTCTCTCTGCTTCCACCACTTGCAACCTTAAAATATATGAACTAGGTCAACACTGACACTGAGGAGGTGTGAGGAGAGCTCCTCGGCACTGGAATGACTAAAGCGACTTTTTCAACCATTAAAGAACACTCCTGGACAAAAATTTCAGAGCTGTGGTTAGCCATTTTGTTTTCTACTCTTGATTTCTGAAATGGCAAAATGCTACTAGTATTTCTCCTCAAAAGATTATAAAATCTCAGCAGAGCTCTGTCACAGATACAAAAAATATGACATAATGAAGAAGCAGCGTAGAGATCCTTAAGCCTACAGGATGTGCAGTGTATAGGACGCACCCTGCTCACCATGTAAAAGTCGTCAGGTATCAAATAGCACTGAGTCTAAAACAAAGCAAGGAGATAAGATCTCATGTCGAACGTTGTCCCAATGAAGAGTTGCATTTAGAATATTAATAAAGGAAATCCTTATGTTAGTAAGTTTTGAAAAATCAACATTTACCATATATAAAATAAAATTTTAGTAGAATAAAACCTAGATTTTCTTAAATTATTTTTTAAAAGGACAATCCCACTATATAATTGCTCAGAGCAAAGTTTAGTGTTTTGGTGAGCTGTATTTCATGTTACCTGTAGCAATTACATTTGGTAACATGTATATAGCATTTTCCACTTTGCTCTTTTTGGGGGACAATATCTAATCAACAGAATTGAAAGCCCAACAAGTCACCTCCGAGTTAATTGCTGGGACCAGGCAAATGGCAGTTTAGGAGCTTACGGAAAATAATTGTAGTGTTTTTTTGTTTTTGTTTTGTTTTTTTACAAGAGAAAATCCAGTATAATTGCACATTTACACACCAAAAAAGAGGCACAAAACAGCTTTTTTTCTCTTCTTTCTAGGAAGAGCTCTAAATCGATAAGAAAACAACACACATAATACAAGTGAGGGAAAGCACTCAAACATCTACCCTCTCTTCCAAAGGTCACTGGGTACTTCTTGAGGGAAAATAAATGCTACCCGGTACCAGCAATTATAAGCAGCCAGAATCCACAGAGAAAGTGAACATTCAGTCAAGCTAGCCTAGGCTTCTACTCAGCACAGTGTACCACAATCTCTGACGTGACTCATTATTTCATACAAGGAACACTGGAATACACACATTCCTAAGCATTAAAAGCAAGTGAGTTTTGTGAGCAGACATCTCACTACAGTTGCATCTACTGAGATTCAAGCATCACAGTAAATAAACCACTTTTGCTAACACTGACTTTCTTGGGAATTTTCTCCAAGTTCTTCCTAAGAGGAAGTGTGTTTGTGTGACTCTTACATACCCTGTTAAAGTACAAGTGCTTTCCCTTACCCAGTTGGAGAAATGTTAAATGTTGGATAATACTAAATAGTTTGCATATAATCTGGGATGGCCCCACTGTTTCCACCTCTAAATTAGGAACTCAACCTAAAAGATAACCTCAAATAAAATTTAAGTTCACCGTGTAATTTCACCAGGAAACATGATTGAATGGTCAGTTGATAAAGGAAATGTTCAATTAGGAGAGGGAAACAGAGACAGAAAATAAAATGCCCATAATTCTCTCCAAGTCAGACTAAAATCTATTCACACTGGATAGAAACAGAGCTGACACAGCAGACTTTCCCGTCTGTGACTTTCATCTCATCTCTCTTCAGCTCCCTTCATCCTCGTGTCAGAGCAACAGGAGTGGCCATCTCACTGTGTGCATTCACATCCACGTGAACACACTTCATTACATTCGCATCCATGTGAACACACTTCATTACAAACATTCACATCCACGTGAACACACTTCATTACATTCACATCCACGCGAACACACTTCATTACAAACATTCACATCCACGCGAACACACTTCATTACAAACATTCACATCCACGTGAACACTTCATTACATTCACATCCACGCGAACACACTTCATTACAAACATTCACATCCACGTGAACACACTTCATTACATTCACATCCACGTGAACACTTTGTTACAAACATTCACATCCACGTGAACACACTTCGTTACAAACATTCACATCCACGTGAACACACTTCATTACATTCACATCCACGTGAACACTTTGTTACAAACATTCACATCCACGTGAACACACTTCGTTACAAACATTCACATCCACATGAACACACTTCATTACATTCACATCCACGCGAACACACTTCATTACAAACATTCACATCCACGTGAACACACTTCGTTACAAACATTCACATCCACGTGAACACTTTATTACATTCACATCCACGTGAACACACGTTACATTCATATCCACGTGAACACACTTCATTACAAACATTCACATCCACGTGAACACACGTTACATTCACATCCATGTGAACACACTTCATTACAAGCATTCACATCCACGTGAACACACTTCATTACAAGCATTCACATCCATGTGAACACACTTCATTAGAAAAGCACTGTCAATGGAAAACATTTCAAAAATCAGCGAGCACGCCATTCTTGTCTTTTCCTCCAAAACAGAACAACACATGATATACCTTTCTAGGTAAAGTTACCATACCACAAAGCCCATTTTGTTTAAGACTACAGAGATAAAATCCTTTGAGCATTTATTTTCAAGAGGCCAGATTTAATACTTCCATAGAGCCCTTCTCTAAGCCTATGAAAAACATTTGAAGGGAAAGAGAAGTTAGCCTACCTACTGCTCAGTAAAGAGGTATATAAAGATTATCACACCCTTTTTCTAAGAGGCTTTCTCTGATTCCTACTAAAAACGTGCGTGCGCACACTGATTAAACCATTTGAACTACACTTCCAGAAATTCCTAAAAATGAAAATAAATAAAGGAATGATGGTTTCTTTTGCTTTATACACCAAAGAACACATCTTAGACTTTAAATTTATCTCATTAACAAAACTTTCTTTTCTTATTGTTCTTCTTTTAAAAGCAAAGACATCTCTTTCCAGATACAAAGGCATTGAAGCACAATACAAGGCAAGAAAAGACAGAAGGAATTTAACCCTCCACAGAAGAATCCCTAAACCAACAAAACAGAAAAACCAGATACCACCAACTGCTTCTGCCTGCATGAACTGGTTTCCCATTTTTGCTTTAATAAGGCAGTGCTGATGGCAAAGGCTGTAGCAGTCTCTTCTTTTTAAATGCATTCTCTATTTGCTTTTTTCTTTCATTTTCATTTCAGTAGAAAGGAGGGGCACCACCCATTTATTCTTTGACTTCCTCTCTATGATCCTGTGATTCCCATTTACATTTTATCTTGTTCCAGTATTCTGGTGACACAGGAGATACGGGATCATGTTCAGAGCAGCAGAGACGGCCTTCCAGTGCAGAGGGAACCAGAGTCCCCTTTTCATGATCTTTACAGAATGAACGAGGACAGAACTCACAGAAGGACACAGCCGCACTGCCACACTTGGCACACTGATGCCACGGGCATTCCCACTTTCCTAGTGCAGGGAAGAGAGGAAGAAGAAGCACCAAGTTAGTGCTTGTCTGAATTGCCCATGAAAACCCCAAGTTCCTACCTTCATCTCTGATTAGAGATGGAATAAATTCAATACAACTCCAAATTTCAGCCAAATATAGATCTGATATATTATTTATGATGGATGTGAACTACTGGGCAAAACCCATAGGTACCAAATACCCACTTCTGGTAACAGTAAATAAGAAACTGGTCCTTGTTGGCCCACAGGGTATTCCAAATGTGTAAGGAGACAGCTTTTTCACTAGCATAATATTTGTTTGCAACTGTCGTTTGTTCTATTCAACGTTTCTTGCTTCCTGGCTCCTCTGCGGCGGGTGGGATACATTCTGAGTTACACGCAGTTGGTAAAGACACCAGGCAGGGCTCTGCAGGCCTGGCTTACCGTATGGTGGCTGAGTCAGGTTAAGGCATAAGAGGTGGTATGCTTTGGGACAGTCTTTTTTGTCACACATCACCAGCTCTCCACCATCTCCACATTGAAAACAGTAGTCTTCATGCATCTGCTTTGGTTCTGTTTTGACTTTCCGTCTCTTCTGCCTTAACTTAGCATTTTTTGCCTTCTCTTCATTTGTTGATGCACATGCCGACTGGCAGGAGAAAAAGATCACAGATAGTGCACAAAGCTGGACACAGAAAGGAAAACCTATAACCTCACATTTGTTTAAATTCATACCTAAAATCACCAGCAGGACTTACCCTCTACTGATACCATAACAAAGGCTTTGTTTTCTTTGGTTTTTGAATAGGGTGCTTTTTTTTTTCATCGTAAGAGTGGTGGTAAATGCAAGCAACTTTAACCCATTTTAATGTTTATACAGCCTGCTAAACTTTTCCATTGAGATATAATTCATATACAACAAAACTCACCGTGAAAATGGTTTTAATTTAGACTTTGCTAATTTTAAATTCACTCTGAAATAAAAGTATATTTTCAGAACCTAACAGACCTCACTGACATAGGCTTCACTGGATCATCCAGAGCCTGAAGTTCTGGCAAATGCAACCGATGACTCACACGCTAACCCAGATGCCCGTTTCCCAGCATTTTCCTAAGATGGTCACAAGCTTCTTCAATAGCCCCAAACCCTTATCGCCTGTCGGCACAGACCGCTCCCCTCTACAACTGACCTTTGGCCGCACTCCTAGAAAACCACTGCAGTTAGCTGCCCCACAGTGGCACTCCGTTCTCCCGTTGCCCAGACAGTCCAGGTTATAATTAAATGTTAACTCCATCCCTGAAACATGAGAAATAATTATTCATACTCAAGCCAGGGGAAGAGAAATGCTGCCAGAGATACACTCTCATAATGAAAAAGACATGATTCTCACACAAAGAATTTTCCCTCTCCCATGTTCCGCCTCATTAAAAATAGTGATGTAAAGAAAAAATTCTGTAAAGAATAAAGGGAAGAAAGGGCGGCGCCTGTGGCTCAAGGAGTAGAGCGCTGACCCCATATACCAGAGGTGGGGGGTTCAAACCCGGCTCTGACCAAAAACTGCAAAAAAAAAAAAAAGGGGGGGGGGAGAAAAACTGAAGGAAAACACCCCTATCTACTAACAACTACAGTGACACTGTAAACCCAAAAAAATTCATATCCTTTTCATAGAAGTGGTCAAAAGCCATGTAGTAAGGAAAAGTAGGTTATAGATTAGCTTTTTCTACAGCTTTTTAATTTAGCTTTTGTTAATTTCAAATTTACTCTGTAATACAAACACATTTTCAGAACCTAACAGCCCTTACTGAAACAGGCTTCACTAGATAGCTTTTCTAAAGCTAATTTAAAGCAAAGTTCTAAATGCACAATATGTCCATGGAATTGTGACAATACTGTTTTGGTAATTAATGCCTTACATTATAATAAATAAAACACCAAAATGAAGGCTTACTACATACATCAAAGATTCACAGATTCAAACGAGGGCCTGCCATGCTTTCTTTTCGAAGGACTAAATAATTCACAATGAGTTTTAGAAACAGTTTAAATATGTTTTAGGTACAGCATTTTTCTTCTCACTTTTCTACAAACTTAAAGGCAAGCTCGTTTTGCTGTTAAGATGCTGGATGGGTGGGGAAAATGAAAGCAACAGTTCTGGCTTTAGAGGCTTTTATGTCTAATTTGAAACAATGATATTACAAAATAAAAAACCTAAAAACCAAGAAATTGGTTGATGTTAACACAAGCTAATTACTTTTAACATGTTTTATTTATTTATTTATTTTTTTGAGACAGAGTCTCAAGCTGTCACCCTGGATAGAGTGTTGTGGTGTCACAGCTCACAGCAACCTCCAACTCGGGTTCAAGTGATCCTTTTGACTCAGTTTTTCTATTTTTAGTAGAGATGGGGTCTCGCTCTTGCTCAGGCTGGTTTTGAACTCATGAGCTCAAGCAATCCACCTGCCTTGGTCTCCCAGAGTGCTAGGATTACAGGTGTGAGCCACCACACCCAGCCTGTTTTTAACATATTTTAAAAAGAAACATCTGGCTACATTGTACAAACAGCAAAAATTCGGAGAATTAGTTCAATAGGATTATATACACATAGATTTATGCAATATCCCTTCTTATATAAAAGCTCTTACCAAATTCCTTTTTGAGGATATAGATTTTTACTGATTCTAAGTATAACACTTTCTCGTATTTGAATAAGTCCTTGGGCAACAAGCCTTGAAGACTACTGTGCTCCCTCCAATGAACACACTGTCTTTCCAGGGAGGGGACCCGGACTTACCTGCAGGGATATCACAAAGAGCGAACAGTCCAACTCGAACATCTCCATTCACTGTCCACTTCTGTGTCTCACAGTTTGGGTTACAACTGTGGTTCATAAAGCGAGAATAATTTCCTTTTGGGCCAGCATCAATTATCCGGTCCTTCAGAAAGAAAAGGTATGTAGCTTTTACATAAAACTAAGTATAACCCTCTCTTAGAAACATCCAACTTAGTCAAGGACCATAAAACAGTGGTATTTTGCTACCAACTGATGTTTGACAACCAACAACTCCGAAAATGTGATGATCCCTGGGAAATTTAACAAGTTCTTTACTTTATCTGATGACCTTCAAGTCAAAGTAATTAGGATGAAAGTAGAATTTAGTCTCTTTTTAATTTTTCTTCTAGAAATGGGCAGGTTATGGAATAATGCTACCTAGAAGATTCGTGGGCTATAGGTTTAGGAATGCTGATTAGAAAGCTCAAAGTTTAAATAACTACACTAGCATTTTGCCATCACCAGTCTTTCTTTCATGCTCTAACTAAGAAGTAAAATTAGTTTCAGGCATACAGGTGAGAATTCAGGCCACAAAGAGAGAAGAAGGAAGGATGAGAAAATTCTCCCCTGAATGATTTGGAGATTTGTTTGATGGAAGGTTCTTGTGCAGGTATACTCCCTAGTAGTTATCTATTTGCTCTGTTTTTACTTACATTAAAATTCAAATACAGTAAAAAGCTGAACATTTAGGCCCCCTGAATTTGAACTCTGATAATCTGGACCAGCTCCAGAGCACTGAGCCTCCTGATCGTTGACAAGATGGCTGGAAGGGCCTCTGCAGTAAGGACAGGGTTTAAGGAGCCAGACTCCAGCAATCGTACTAGGTGGTGTTTTATTTATGCTTATGAAAGTTGTAAAGTGTGTGTAAACAATGACACACCAGTTAAAATACTTCTTTTATTAATTATTATTATTATTATTATTTTTATTTTTATTTTTAAAGACAGAGTTTCACTCTGTCACCCTGGGTAGAGTGCTATGGTGTCATAGCTCACAGCAACATCAAACTCTTGGGCTCAAGCAGTCTTCCTACCTCAGCCTCCAGAGTACCTGGGGACTACAGGTGCCTACCACAATGACTAGCTGGTTTTTCTATTTTTAGTAAAGACAGGGTCTTGCTCTTGCTCAGGCTAGTTTTGAAGTCCTGAGCTCAGGGAATCCACCTACCTCAGCCTTCCAGGAAACACTTCTTTTAAATGATATCTTACTTTAAATGACTTCTTACTTTAATGATATTTTAAATCTCATTTTTCTCATAGCTTGGAACCTAGAAACTTGGGGACTAGCCTTGGCTCTTAGAACTGTAACAAGAATATTAAATCACTTATGATAGCTAAACACCAGTTTCTTGTTCTCTGTAAATCAGGGGACGCTGAGAAAATTAAATGAGATAATGGATGGATATTGAATAGGTCTTACAATTGCCTGGATTAAACTATCAGTTTTACTGTCATTTTTCTTATAACAGCACTTATTGTTTTACTAACTCACTAAAAAAAGTTTAACTATACAAAATAACAAAGTTTTTGCTCCATCAGAACTCTCCTGGTGGTTTATCACTGTGAACCGCAGTGCTGGCTCGCTCTCCATGACAGACACTTAGGCCCAGGCCTTTCAAGGACTAACAAGAGCGGAGCCCTGGCTTTCTCCCTCATGGTGCCTCTGGCTTCACTGGTTGCTTTGTACTCGGGTGTCATTAGTATACTGTGGAGGAGGCACACTTGCTGCTGTAAATCATTATAACTTGCCTGAGTTCAACCTAGGGCTATGAAACAAAAACAAAAAGTCCCTTTTTCTTACCAAAAAAAAAAAAAAAAGGCAATTTTACCTTGGTAACAGTTAACATATAAAAATTAGTTACACTGTTCTCGTGGGCTCGCTTGATTCGCAATCTGCATTCTTCTTCATCAATTAATTCACCAACATATTCATTTACAAATTCGCCCTGCAGAGAAACATGCAATATTTAAACTGTATTGTTAAAAAGCATTTCTTAACAATATATATATAACCCAAGATAATTAACTGAAAAGAATCCTGAAAATATAACTTCAACCCCAGACATAAATGGTTATTTGTGCATGGACATTGAGGAGGCACTATTTTTCTTGAAGAGTGACGATCTGCTTGCCTTTTCTCAATGACAATGCAACTTCTATAGTTCCAGTGACACTATATGGGATACCACTGGGATCTAATGGGGGACAGCTGACTCCAGCCCTGAAGCAGTATACACCATCCTTCCTGGTTTGTAGCTGTAGGGGTTAGGGTATAAGACTTAGAAAACCTGAATTAGAAACAAACTTTTGTTTTTAAACTTTTTATTTTGAAATAACTATTAATAGTTCTGGGAAGCTGCACAAGAAGTATAGGTAGGTCTTGACAGCCTTCACTCCGTGTCCTTCAGTGGTGATATCTCACCCACAGGACAGTCTCAATACCAGAAAACTGGCACTGTTGTAAGCCGTAGACCTTATTCAGATTTCACCAGCTCTACATTCAGTCATTTGTCTGTGTATGCAGTTCTATTCAATTTTGTCAACTGTGAATTGTGTAACCACCAACACACTCTGAACGTTTCTTCACCACAGAAATTCCTTGTGATACTTATAATCAACATCAATCTTCCATCCCTCCTCTACCTCACCCCATCCTACTCCAGGCAACCACCAATTTGTCCTCTATTATTTTCTCATGTTAAGAATATTCTATAAATAGCATCAAACAGGATCTTTGGAGATTGGCCTTAAAAGAAAAAACAAAACCTCATGCTAATTACCATGAGATCCACTGAATTTGTTGCATGCAAGTTCATTCTTTTTAAATTTCTGAATCAATACTTCAATCTTTCTAAATTTCTGAATAGGATTCCACACTAGGCAGTTTGTTTAACCACTCACCCACTGAAGAACATTTGAATTGTTTCCAGATTTTGCCTATTACAAATAAGGCTGCTGTGAATATTCTGGTAAATGTTTTTATATGGACAAACATTTTTATTTTTCTGAATAAGTGGCCAGAAGTGTGATTTGCTGTACCAGATGATGAGTGTATATTTACTTATAAAAGAAACTGCTAGGCTGGGAGCAGTGACTCACACCTGTAATCCTAACACTCTGGAAGGCTGAGGCAGGTGGATTGCTTGTGCTCACAGGTTTGAGACCAGCCTGAGCCAGAGTGAGATCTTGTCTCTAAAATAGGAAGGTGTTGTGGCGGGTGCCGTAGTCCCAGCTACTTGGGAGGCTCAAGCAAGAGAATGGCTTGATCCCAAGAGTTTGAAGTTGCTGTGAGCTGTGATGCCACAACACTCAACCCCAGGGTGACTGAGGGAGACTCTCAGAGTTCTAGGATTACAGGTATGAGCCAGCATGCCTGGCCCTTATTTATTTATTTTTAGAGACAGGGTCCTGCTTTGTTACCTTCGCTGGAAGGCAATGATACAATCATAGCTCACTATAACTTTGGTCTGGGCTCAAGTGATCTTCCTGCCTCTGCCTCCTGAATAGTTAAGAATACAGGACCTTGATTTGTTTTCTAAAATGTTTTGTAGAAGGAAGTCTAGCTATGTTGCTCAGGCTGGTCTCAAAGACCTGGCCTCAAGTGATGCTCCCATCACTGGGCCTCCTAGAGTGCTGAGATTTTAGGCATGAGCTGCCACACCTGGCTTACTATTCATGTTAGCTATTTTAATAGGTACACAGGGATAAATTCGTTTTAAAATAAGAGTAAAGATTGTCCATTCAACATTTTGTTTATAATGATAGAATCATTCATCTTTTCACCTCAAAAGACTGCTGATTCAATCTAAGACAACACATAATCTATAAAGACTTATTAGTCTTATTTCCATGTTAGAGGAAACAAATGTCTTGAGAAACAAACACTCGTGGTTTTCATAGCAGATTTCTGCCTCCTCTCCTCTCCCGGCTCCACAGATTCTCACTGGCCTTTCTCTGTGCACTGTCACAGAATTGTTGACAGTGACTATCATAATCCAAAGTGAAGTACTGTATCATATTTCTGATTTTGGTAAATCATTAAGAACATAAGCCAATCCTCTTAAAAATATTTTATTTTTTTCTATTGCTACTCCTCATGGCCAGGTCCAGTGGCACTGCCTCAGGCCTTTCCCAGCGTCAACTGAAGGGAGAACCCTACGTAGTGAGAGCTATGGGCAGCCTCTGGAGGGTGAGAGCAGCTCCTGGCCAACAGCAAGAAAAATACCTGACAACCGAAAACAACCTGAAGTCCTCAGACCCACGGTTACAAAGAATGAAGTTTTGGCAACAATCACACAACGCCTTAGTCAAGTCACAAGATGAGAACCCGGCCCTGGTTTACACATTGACTATGGCCTTTTAAGACCCTCAGCAGAGGACCCAGTTCAGCACTGTGTGGACTCTTGACCCATATCAAACAGAGGTAATAAAATGTGTGCTATGTTTTAGGTTGCTCACGTTGTGGTAATATTGTTAAACTAAGACACTAGGTCGGATCAAGTTTTCTGCTCCTCCGCCCATAGGCGTCCCCTGGTCTAGCCCCTGGCCACTTTCCTCTCTGTCACTCCTCAGGTGCATCAACTCTGCCTGCTCCTGTAGCAGGCCAGGCCCTCCTCTCCTTGCCTTCCCTTCAGTCTGACATGTTCCCCTGGGTGTCCCTGCACAGGTGTGCTGCTCCTCATGGCCAGGGCCAATGGCACTGCCTCAGGTCTTTCTCAGCCATCAACTGAAGGGAGCAAGCGCCATCCTCAGCTACCCACTGTCCAGCGTGGCCTTCACAGCAGGAGTGGTCCTCAACATTACACATCTGCTTGTTAGCCAGTCTCCTCTAGCACATCCACAAAAGTTAGGACTTTAAGTGTTTTGTTCACTATTTTTCAAGTGCCTAGAATGGTACCTGGCACACAGAAGCAGCTTAATGAATATGGGCTGAATGAATTTCACTTCAAGAGTCTCACCTATAGAAACAGGAGTATAGGCTGGACACGGTGGCTCTCACGCCTGTATCCCAGGACTCTGGGAGGTCAAGATGAACAGATTGCTTGAGCTCAAGACTTCGAGACAAGCTTGAGCATGAGCAAAATCTCATCTCTACTAAAAAAACAGAAAAACTAGCTGGGCGTTATGGTGGGTGCTTGTAGTCCCAGCTACTTGGAAACCCCAAGAGTTTCAGGTTGCTGTGAGCTGTGATGTCATGGCACGCTGTGGCAACAGAGTGAGACTCTGCCCCCCACAAAGAAATAGGTACACAAAGATAAATGACAAAGAATTTCATTATAGTATTAAATGTGTACGTACACACACACACATATACATTCACTGGAAAATAAGTTAAATTACAGTACATTTTGCTATGTACTATATGATGACAGTCCATAGTACAATGCTATGGACTGTTAAAAAGAAAGAGGTGAAATCTGTAAGAATTGCAGTTGTTTTTTTTTTTTTTTGGTAGAGACGGAGTCTCACTTTTTCGCCCTTAGTAGAGTGCCGTGGCATCACACAGCTCACAGCAACCTCCAACTCCTGGGCTTAGGCGATTCTCTTGCCTCAGCCTATAGGCGCCCACCACAACGCCTGGCTATTTTTTTGTTGTTGCAGTTTGGCCAGGGCTGGGTTTGAACCCACCACCCTTGGTATGTGGGGCCGGCGCCCTACCCACTGAGCCATAGGTGCTGCCCTAAATCTGTGAAATGTATTTGTGATATATTGTGATAAATGAGAAGACTTAATAATATGCATCGCATTTATATTTAGAAAAACTACAGATATAGGATATATGAATATGTATTATATGCTTATGTTTATATAGAAAAAGTTCTAAAAGGCTGCATATCAAACTATTAACAATGGTTATTTCTGGTAAGGAGAGGGGGTTGAAGGGATGAAGGAGGAATTCCACTCTACTATTTTTTTTATCTATAGTATGGCTTTTCTTTACTATATTACATGGTATTTTTTAATTACAAAGATGATTTTTTAAAAGGTAGAAAAATGGCAATGGCAATTTTAAATTCCTCCTAGGTCCACCTCCTCTTAATTCACCTTAAACTTCACCTTAAACTTATTCTTAAACTTAAGGTGAATACACCTTAAGTTCAAGACAGCAGATGGCTCTAGGCAAGCAGAGGGGAGGGTAGAAGGGGAGTAAGTTTGGGGGGTTATTTTAAAATGCAGATTATTCCAGACCTATGCCAGATACTCTAATTCAGTCAGATATTCTTTTTAACAAGGACCTTGGGAGATTTTCAGGCACTTAAAAATTTTTTATTATTTAAATTTTATTTTATTATTAATTATTTTTGAGACAGAATCTCACTCTGTTGCCTGGGCTACAGTGCTATGGCCTCAGACTACCTCACAGCAACCTCGATCTTCTGGGCTTAAGTGATCCTTCTCTCTCAGCCTCCCAAGTAACTAGGACTACAGGCACCCTACATAACACCCAGCTAATTTTTCTATTTTTAGTAGAGATGGGGTCTTGATCTTACTCAGTTAGCGGTGCTCTAAAATTTGAAAACCAATGTTTAAAAAGCAGGATTTACTGGTGATTTTCATTGTTCTTTATTTAAATTTGAAAATGTTTTTATACTGGGCATGCATTTCAAAGAGATAGCCTTAAAAACCTGTCTCAAAGTATAAAAATGAAAATCATTTATAAGTGTTAAAAATATCAGCTTTTGCCAATTGCTTTTGCATATATAATCAAATTCAAGGTTTGTGACAACCTTTAAATATGTAGGACAGGGAATATTATTATGTTCATTTTAGAGATGGGGAAACTGAGGATCTGGGAAGTTGTATGACTTGGCCATGGTTTTGTGGCTAATGAAGAATGATGCTGGAGCAAAGTACCAGGCTTGCCAGTTTCTATTACAGTTTATTCTTTTCTTTCTTTTTTTTTTTTGTAGAGGCAGAGTCTCACTTTATCACCCTCGGTAGAGTGCCGTGGCGTCACACAGCTCACAGCAACCTCCAGTTCCTGGGCTTAGGCGATTCTCTTGCCTCAGCCTCCAAAGTAGCTGGGACGACAGGCGCCCACCACAATACTCAGCTATTTTTTGTTGCAGTTAGGCTGAGGCTGGGTTTCAACCCGCCACCCTCAATATACAGGGCCGATGTCCTACCCACTGAGCCACAGGCGCCACCTAGTTTATTCTTAACTTTACTATGTTGCCTTTATGAAGAGTTTTAAATCATTTTACTTAATAAGTAAAAGCTATTTCATGTAAAAATGGCTGATCATAGGACACTCACAGTTTATGGATATTTCGTTACTATCCTTTTCTTACCACTTCTTTTTTGCTCTAGTGCCAAATTCTCAAGATGGGAAGTTTAAAAAATTTGCCATAAATCCCTATTTATTTTAGCCCTAGAATAGTACCCTATTGAAGCAACCCCAGGAGACATAGGTTCTGGCTGCTCCCATCTCTGCCCCATGCTACCTTTTCTTTCTTTCTTTCTTTCTTTTTTTTTTTTTTTTTGAGATAGAGTCTCACTATGTCATGGTAGAGTGCTGTAGCATCACAGCTCTCAGCAACCTCAAACTCCTGGGCGTAAGTGATTCTCTTGCCTTTGCCTCCCAAGTAGCTGGGACTACAGGCTCCCACCACAATGCCCGGCTATTTGTTATTGCTGTAGTTGTCATTGTTGTTTTAACTGGCCTGGGCCAGGTTCGAACCCACCAGCCTGGGTATATGTGGCTGGCGCCCTACCCACTGAGCTATGGGCCCCACCCCATGCTACCTTCTTAATGCTTCTTTTGGTCCTGAGGCCCCAGCCTCTTCGCTCTGTTTTGATGATCTCTGCATCAGGGTAGAGCCTCTTTGTGAAGCACTGGTTCTGACAACGATCTCCAGCTGGGCACACCTGTGGGTGACACTCGTACTGCAACATTCTGTTCAGGCACTCTGATTCCAAGCCACAAGGGTTTTCGTCAGCTGGCTTGCAGTTACAGCGGGGAATCTCTGACAGGTCAGCAACCTGGATCTGTACCTTTCCCATGACTTTGTTAGCCTAAAGAAAAACATCACAAATGAGACAAAGGCAGAAGGTGAGTAACCTATTAATTTGAACAGGAACATCTAAAACACCCTTGGTAGGCCAGGTGCGGTGGCTCATGCCTGTAATCCTAGCACTCTGGGAGGCTGAGGCGGGTGAATTGCTTGAGCTCACAGGTTCAAGACCAGCCTGAGTGACAGCAAAACTCCTGTCTCTAAAAAAAATAGCCAGGCATTGTGGCAGGTGCCTGTAGTCCCAGCTACTCAGGAGGCTGAAGCAAGAGAATCACTTGAGTCTAAGAGTTGGAGGTTGCTGTGAGCTGTGACGCCACGGCTATCTACTGAGGGTGACAAAGTAAGACTCTGTCTCAAAAATAATAGTAAATAGGCTTGGCACCCGTAGCACAGTGGTTACAGCGCTGGCCACATACACTGAGGCTGGCAGGTTCGAACCCAGCCCAGGCCAGCTAAACAACAATGACAACTGCAACAAAAAATAGTCAGGCGTTGTGGTGGGCACCTGTAGTCCCAGGTACTTGGGAGGCAGAGGCAAGAGAACTGCTTAAACCCAAGAGTTTGAGGTTGCTGTGAGCTGTGACACCACGGCACTACCGAGGGGGACAAAGTGAGACTCTGTCTCAAAAAACAAATGATAATAATAATAATAATGATAAATAAACAAGTGAAGTGCCCTGGCTTTTGTCTTGTGGTGTGACTCTGGCTGGCTCTGCAGCTAAGAGTGACGGCCAGCTCTCCTTCCATGAGAAAAACGTCACAGCCAAATGTGAACGTTCCCATACTGACTCTGTATTTCTCCTTCCACTAGATCAGTTGATGAAAATTTCGTAACTGAGAACAGCAGAAGATATGCTTATCTGTGGACTCTCAGGAATAAAGGGGCTATACATCTATATTTTCATTTGATTGCAGGATAAGCTGGTAAAAGAAGAGGATGTCATGAGACCTGTTGCTCTAGGTAGGAGAGGGCCTATCAAAGCCTTAATCCTCACAGCCCAGCACCTATGGCTCCCATTTGATGCTTCTAAAAAAAGCTCTCACTTTGCTTTACAGAAGAGTGGGTGATAATTAGCAGAAATTTTCTTAAGTCAAAAGAACCTTTAATTACTAAGAGAGCAATGCATTCTATCTCGGCTGTCAAATACCAATATTTTCATGGGGGTAAAGACTTACTTTGATGTGTTTGTAAGGAGGAGGTTTTCTTGAGTTTTTTTCAATCTCTAGGGCTTCTTTACTTTCTCTTTGTGCTTTCAATTCCTGGAAACGTTTTGCAGCTTCTTCCAGTGCTGCCAACAAGACCAAACAAAGCATATAAATACCAAAAACGAAAACAAAACTGTCAGTCGTTTTACACTGCCTTTCCATCTGGTCTTACATTTTCTTTATAAAATTATATTCTGGAAGTTACCATTTTTCATGAGGATGTAACTCACTGTACACTAACTGGGCTCTGTGCATGCTGGCCCAGGCACCAGAGGCCTCCACATGACCCTGAGAGGAGGGTCCTCTTTATATCGGATTTACACTCACTTGACTTTTACCCAGAAAGCCTAAGTGCCTGGCAACTCACTGCAGAAACAGTTGTAAGGCTCTTCACGGTAAGCTTTTACTATTCTTCTGTGGCAAAGGAGCTTCATTTGATTAAAAAGACTATTCCTGGAATATTCTGTGTTTATAAAAAGTTCACTGAAGAAACTCCTTTCACACACACGGCACAGTTTCTACTATTTTGAAACATATTTCAGACCTGCTTTTAATGTGATTGGAAGCATATGGACACAGGATCGTAACATCTAGTGGAAATTCTCTAATACCAGGAATATGTCATTTGCAAGTTGGATGTTGAGAAGCCACCACTGGAGTCTTATTGAATGTGAGTCCTGTAAACTTCATCCCAGTTACCTTTCTTGAAGGTCTTGTTAATGCTAGTCTGTCCCTCAGCAAAGCTTTTGTCTCCTTCAATGTAAGGGAATACTCTGCCCTGGTGCACCCAGTAGTAGTCGTGAGAGCCGAAGAAGAACACGGGGAAGTCCCCCAAGTCATGTTTGAGACCTTGGATGTTGAGTGGCACAGCCCTGGGGTTGCAGATCTCTGCTGGCCACCATCTGAAAGCAAAAGTAATTTTAGGCCCAGAAGATGAAAAATCACACTATTTACAAGATTGACAGACAGGGAAAATGGTTTTGTATTTTGCAATTTTCATTCCCCCTTTAAGAATATAGAATACCTTGCATTTATTTTATTTATTTATTTATTTAGAAATAGAGCTGCACTTCGTTACCCCCGGTAGAGTGCTGTGGCAACACAGCTCACAGCAACCTCAAACTCTTGGGCTCAAGAGATTCTCTTGCCTCAGCTTCCTGAGTAGCTGGGACCACAGGGCCCACCACAACGCCCAGCTGCCTTTTTTGTTATTGTTGTCCTTGCTGTTTAGCAGGCCTGGGCTGGGTTCATACCCACCAGTCCTGGGGTCTGCGGCCGGTGCTCTAACCACTGAATTATGGCTGCTGAGCCACCTGGCTTATTTTTAATCTGCCCAAACTACCTATCATTTAAAAACATATTAATAGACTTGGCACTGGTTAGGGTGCTGGCCACATATACTGGGGCAGCTGGGTTCAAACCTGGCCTGGGCCTGCTAAACAACAAAGACAACTAAAACAAAAAAAATAGCCGGTGTTGTGGTGGGCACCTTTAGTCCCCGCTACTTGGGAGGCTAAGGCAAGAGAATCGCTTAAGCCCAAGAGTTTGAGGTTGCTGTGAGCTGTGACTCCACAGCACTCTACTGAGGGTGACACAGTGAGATTCTGTGTACACACATAGACACACAGAATCACACACACACATATATATCATGAAAATTTAAGTTACAAAGTATATTAACACTGAACCCACTATACAACTCAGGAAACAGAATATTACAATGCTAATCCAAACCCAATTCTAATCCTATTCTGAGAATAAACTGATACTATAGTAAACAATCCCCAATCCCACTTAAACCAGCATTTCCTGAATCCCTAATCAAACAGGACAAATATACTAAGTTTTGTATGAGTTTGCATTTCAGAATCTAATTCATTTTAGATCATAATAAACAGGGGGTGGGGCAGAGAATGAAAATAACTGTTTTGTGCTATGATAATTGGAAACTATAGCAATCATTAAATGAAATAGTCTGTAAGGAAATTTGACAATTTCTACTAATTAGACAAGTCAGGAATTGAAGGATGAAGCTAACAAAAAATGAGGTCAACTTCAGCAATCCTCACATGGGATTGTGTAGTATATAAAATCATCAATATGAATAGGAAATATATATAATTTTTTTTCCATTTATGCCTAATAAATATATATGCCATTTATTTATTAGCAAATAACTGTATTATTGAGAAGGTAAACAACATGGTTACACTTCCAGATTTATATTAGAGAACCTGAATAAGCGTCGTATGCAAGATATCTTGCTGTCCATCTAAGAAGTACAAATGCATGCTCAAGCTGGGCGAGGTGGCTCACACCTGTAATCCCAGCACTCTGGGAGGCTGAGATGGATTGCTTGAGCTCAGGAGTCTGAGACCGGCCTGAACAAGAATGAGATCCCGTCTCTACTAAAAATAGGGGAAAAAAACTAGCCAGATGTTGTTGGGGGCCCATAGTCCCAGCTACTTGGGAAGCTGAGGCAAGAGGATTGCTTAAGACAAAGAGTTTGGGGTTGCTGTGAGCTGTGATGATGCCATGGCAGTCTACCAAGGGTGACAAAGTAAGACTCTGTTTCAAAAAAGAAAGAAAAGAATCCACGCTCAAATTGCTTAAAATTAAAAAAAAAAAAAAAGACAAACCCCTCTATTTTATGTGATCAATATTTTATTCTCAAAACAGGCTCTATTTATTCCTAAACCATTTTAGGGTAATTAACTGTGCACCCGAGTCCTGCAGTCACAAGGGCAGTTACGAGGAGGCACTTTCTGCCAAGGGTTGATCCAGGTCCTTGTATTTTCCCCCAGGCAGCACCGCATCGGAGTAACTACTTACTGAACAGAAACAGCTTCATGTGGCCCCCCAGGCTCAATTGGAAAGAAATAGATTAAGAATTAAGTCATGGATGGAAGTCTTTCCAAAACATCTAAGAATCTGACCTAGATATAAAATCTCACTGGGCTGTGAGTTTCTTTGAGCACTGCTTTGGGCTTCTTTGAAATGTAATGTGATTAAAATTTAAGTACTAAAATTAAGTTGAAGATATTTTCATATTCATAACTTTAAATAATCTAAAACGGTGTAAGCCTTTACTCTAAGGCCCTGGATGTTCAGTGGCATAGCCCTGGGGTGGCAGATTTCTGCTGGCCACCATCTGAAAGCACCATGGAATGCCTTAATTTATTTATTATTAATTGTCACTCTGCACACTCCCCCCCACCCCAGAAAGATAGAATTTTTGAAATTATGAAAGCAGGCCGGGCATGGTAGCTCATGCCTATAATCCTAGCACTCTGGGAAGCTGAGGTGAAGATCACTTGAGGTGAGGAGTTCAAGACTAGCCTGATCACAAGCAAGACCCTCTCTCTACCAAAATTACAATAAAAAAAAATCAGCCAGGTGAGGTAGCATGCGCTTGTAGTACTAGCTACTCAGGAGGCAGAAGGATCCCTTGAGCTCAGGATTTCAAGGTTATAGTGAGCTAGGATGATGCCACTCTTGCTGAGGTGACAGAATGAAGCTGTCTCAAAAAGAAGAAAAACATTATCGAAGTAGTACATCCATCTTTTAAAAACTAAAACAATGCAGAAATGTGTAATAGAAAAGCTAAGATGCCTCCCCTTGTAATCCCATCCCTGAGATTATTAAAATTAGATATATTTGATGGGTTTGGGGGCTCACGTCTGTAATCCTAGCACTCTGGGAGGCTGAGGGTGGTGGACTGCCCTGAGCTCACAGGTTCAAGACCAGCCTGAGTGACAGCAAAACCCCTGTCTTTAAAAAAAAATAGCTAGGCATTGTGGCGGGTGCGTGTGGTCCCAGCTACTCAGGAGGCTGAGGCAAGAGAATCACTTGAACCCAAGAGTTGGAGGAAGATGGGAGCTCTGACGCCACAGTACTCTACTGAGGGTGACAAAGTGAGACTCTGTCTCAAAAGTAAATTAATTAATTAATAAGATAAAATAAACAAAATTAAATATATTTTCTTTCCAGGTATCAAAAACGTATTATATTTAGAGGTATAATTTTCGAAACTTGCACAAATACATCATATATCACAGATATCTTCCATCTTACTATACAAACCTGCATTACCCCTTTACTGGCTTACTTGCTGTCTACAATATGGACACCATATATTATGTGACAAATCCCCTACCAACTGAGCTTTTGGGTTATTTCAAATTTTTGCAATTAGAAATAATACCACAGTAAATATCCCTATAAATATGTTTTTGCCTGCTTATCTAATTTTTTTCTCTAGAAAACTTCTTGAAGTGGAAGTGCTGGGTCAAAGATACACACAAGTTGTAATTTTGATATGTGATAACAGACTGCCTTGCAGGAGGAGGTCCTTTCCTCATGCCCTGACTAGGCACAAATATTATTAATCCTTTAAATCTTTGCCATGCCCTGGTATGGGGGGTGGGGGGGGAACCCTTTTTTTTTTTTGTAGAGACAGAGTTTCACTGTACTGTCCTCGGGTGGAGTGCCATGATGTCACACAGCTCACAGCAACCTCTAACTCTTGGGCTTACACGATTCTTTTGCCTCAGCCTCCCGAGCAGTTGGAACCACAGGTGCCCACCACAACGCCTGGCTATTTTTTTGTTGCAGTTTGGCCGGGGCTGGGTTTGAACCCACCACCCTTGGCATATGTGGCTGGCGCCCTACTCACTAAGCCACAGGAGACCCTTTTTAATGTGCATGTATTTTTAGTATGGCTAAGCATTTTTCCATGTTTATTTTTTATTTGCTTTTCTTTGACCCCTTTCTATTTGTTTTTTCTGAGTGAACATACAAGAGCAAAACCCCTGGTTTGGCATTAGCTTAAGACTTTCTATGTTTGTCATACAATATATAATCATTTATATATTCAAGCTATCTTTTTAAAGCACTTAAAGGCTTCTTCTCAACTTCAATGCCCTTAATCTCAGCCAAAAACAAAGTTTTAAAAATTAAATAGGTAGGGTGGTGCCTGTGGCTCAGTGAGTAGAGTGCCGGCCCCATATACCGATGGTGGCAGGTTCAAACCTGTCCCCGGCCAAACTGCAATAAAAAAATAGCCAGGCGTTGTGGCGAGCACTTGTAATCCCAGCTACTCAGGAGGCAAGAGAATCGCCTAAGCCCAAGAGCTAGAGGTTGGTGTGAGCTGTGAAACCATAGCACTCTACTGAGGGTGACAAAGAGGCTCACACCTGTAATTCTTGCACTTTGATAGGCTGAGGTGGGAGGACAGTTTGAGGCCAAGAGTTCAAGAGCACTCTGAGCATGAGTGAGACCCAATCTCCACCAAAAAAACCCCAGAAAAATTAGCTGGGGGTGGTAGCACACGTCTGTAGTCCTAGCTGCTCATGAGGGCTGAAGCAGGAAGATTGCTGGAGGCCAAAAGTTTGAGGTTGCAGTGATGATGCCACTGTACTCTAGCCTGGGCAACAGAATAAGACTTTTTCTCAAACAAACCTTCCAAAACCCCCACAGAAAAAACATTAAATAGGTAGGCAAGCAGCATCTTTGAAACAGAGAAGACACAATCCTCCTAAAAAAATTATAATGTTTGAATTCTATATAAATGTTTTACCTAGGATTCAAATTGAAAAGCAGAAGTCTGCTGTGCTATCTTGAATAGTAACTCACTCTTTAATAAAATGATAAACACGTGCCTCAAAATGTAAAGTGTTTGTTTGTTTGTTTGCTTAGAGACAGGGTTGCTCTGTTGCCCAGGCCAGAGTGAAGTGGCATCATTACCACAACCTCATCATAACTCATAGCAACCTCAGACTCCCGGGCTCAAGTAATCCTCCTGCCTCTGCCTCCCTAAATGCTAGGACTACAGGTGTGCACCACCATATACAGCTGATTTTTCTTCGTTTTTGTAGAGAGGTCTTGCTATGTTGCCTGGGTTAGTCTTGAACTCCTGGCTTCAAGAGATATGTCACGGCTCGGTGCCCATAGGTCAGTGGTTAGGGCACTGGCCACATATACCGGGGCTTTAGGTTTGAACCCAGCCTGGGCCTGCTAAACAACAATGACAACCAGAACAAAAATAGCTGGGCATTGTGGTAGGTACCTATAGTCCCAGATACTTGGGAGGCTGAGGCAAGCCCAAGAGTTTGAGGTTGCTGTGAGCTGTGACACCACAGCATTCTACCAAGGCCAACATAGTGAGACTGTCTCAAAACAAAACAAAACTTTTTTTTTTTTTTTAATGTCACCCCCTCATCCCTGCCTTAGCCTCCAAAATGCTAGACCACTCCTGGCCAAAATGTAGAGTTTTAATAATATATTAGTAATACATTCATTCAGTGAAAGCTTGTTTAAAGCCTTAAGGAAGAAAGAAAGTTCTATTGAAATAATGGCAATCATAGGAGGCTGAGGCAGGAGGATCACTTGAACCCAGGAGTTTGAGGCTGCTGTGAGCTAGGCTGATGCCATGGCACTCTAGCCTGCGCAACAGAGTAAAACTGTTTCAAAAAGAAAAAAAAAAATGGTAACACACATACTTCCTATTTCATTCCCTTATGAATTAAAGGCTCTGACTGGAATAATATCTCTCTTTAAATTCTAAGACGTGTTCTCTTTCTTTACACACAGTTCAGGGCTTCTAGCTAGAACAAAATGGACTAGATTCATAGGCAAAGAACTGTTTGCCAAGATATAAATTCTTGACCTTATTAGAAATCAGAAATCAATAGAAATCTAATGAAGACACAAAGAAAGCATCATCTCCACTGTCCACATAAAACCTTTTATTCCAAAATCTAATATAGTACATAGTTCAATAGTATAAAAATAGCTTTCAGGCTTAAAATCAAGTCAACCAACCGATCCCAAAGAAAATGGAAAAAATTCAAATCATGGCATAACATTCCCAACCCTTTAACCATGCAGCTTCAATCCATGTCTCTTTTCTCTCTGTTCTGAGGAGCTAAGTCCGTGCTGTCTGACCCATTCACCTCCCAGCTGCTCTGTATCCAAATGTGAACCCGGCCTGCAAATGACTCAACGTTCCTCTTTGATCCTGAAAGACTTGCCTGTAATTTCCCAATTTGACCCAAACAATCTGCTTGTAATGTAGTTTCTTGCCAGTTCTACAGTCATTGCAATTCCAGCAGCCTTCTGGCATGTCCATGCTCAGACACTCCAGGTGGAAGGACGCTGGGCACGAGTCACAGCAGAGCAATCTTCCACCTTGAAACAAATAGACAGTCTTAATAACTGAGAAAAGAGGAAAGAGAGAAAGAAAGGCAGAAAGTTATCTTTTGAGCATGTGAAATTGGATTCAAATTGGGGGGAAATAACAAAGGGACTGAGTCATATCTATAGTGATGGATTAAAATAGCAAATTAACATATTTAGCCATTTCTCAGGGCTTCAGGGGCCAGAAACTCAGAGCTTTTGTACCAAAAGCATTATTGTGCTGTTTATGCCTCTAAAATGTGGGCTATTGATGTGTCAGTTTAGAAAGCAGCTAAACTCCTAATGTGACAAAACGGAAGTATAAAATCTTTTGACTCAGTAGATTTGAGAATAGGATTTTAAAGATACTAGTAGGAAGTTTCTTTTCTCCTTAAGAGCTAAGCAAGAGAGCAACAGTTATCTTTGTATTTTAATCTAGTGCCACAGTTAACAAAATCCCTTTGACTTAATAAAATCAGCAAGAATGAAAATCGCCAACTGGTTATCAGTACTTTTTAATTTTCATAAAGAATACACAAAAGCAAAAGGAATGTAGATTCTCAAATTGGTGACTGCAATGTTATTATTTCAGCAAAGATGAAGTTAAATAGGCTATACAGCAGTGGTTTGCAACTTTTTCAGTCACCAACGATCCCCTTTTCCTTCCTCATGAACCTACATATTTTCAAATATTTTGTCAACAACAAAAAAATTGGCATTTTTAAAAGTAACAATTTTTATTTTTATTGACGAAAATTATATAAATGCCAATCCAAAGTTCTGATCTCAATAATAAAACCAGTAATATTAATTTGTTAAAATCATAGCAAATAAACAACTTGTACAGCAACATTTTGCATAAACGTATAATTCTGTTAGATTTTTCTGAAATATAAACATAGCTTGGAAAGTCACTTCTGTGTTTCCCGACTTCCTGCTGAATACTGCTGCTTTATAGCATGAACCTGAGTGATGATCAGTGTAGCGTGAAGCACCCCACTTGAGGAGGTGTCTTCAAGGCCCCTTTCAAAACCTCCTTTTAAATACACACAATGATCTCTGGGTTGAGATCAAAATAGTTGTGCCAAATAAAACATATTTTTAAATGCAAAGATATGAGATTTGGGGAGGGGGGGAGATTAGGTATTTCTAATACATATTTCAACAAGTGACAAAAGTTGTTAGCCACTGAAGATTAAATATAATAAAGAGATTTACTGCAAAAAAATTGATCTCTTAATTGGAAAATACAGTCTATAACCCAGGAGTGTACTAAGATTTAAAGTCTCATAAGCAAAAGGTTAAGAGTCCTCTATAGAACTTTATCCAATCACAAACTCCAACCCTTCAAGGATTTGCTATCAATTTTCCAGAAAATCTTGTCTTCACATAGACTTTCAAACTTCTGATTAACATAAAGATAAAAAGAAAATCCATACACAACCAGTGATGAATTAAGTTACTATATTTCCTCTGCTTAAAAGCATTTACTTTAATTATTGGGATTTTTTTTTCCTTTGACTGCAGATCTCAATATAGATTAATTGGCTCAATTCTCCAACCCAGAGGTTCTCTCCCTGAGTGCTCTAAGTCTAGCTAGGGAATTCTATAAATTCAAAGTAAAATTAGATTATTAGCTTTCCCATCAGAAAGGACTGATCCATAGAGAGAAAGATGTTTGCAAACAGCTTTGGAGAACATATGATTATAAGTGCTATTCCAATAAAGTCAGGCTGCCCATTTTTAACATTTAGAATAGTCCTTAATTATAAGTCTTGTTTCAGAGGAAATACAGAGCCAGAATCATAAGTGAAAATCATGATAAAGATGTTTAAAATACAAAAGGGAAAAGAGAAAAAAATAAAAATATGAATGATCCACCTTGGTGCTATGCAAGAAAGTTACTTTAAGATGCAAGAAAGATAAGACATGGCTCAAGCTAAGTACACAGAGGGCTCAAAATAATTTCAATTCATGTAAAGGTTAACAATACTGAAAACAAAGGAAGCCACAATTAAATTAATCTAATTTTGTAAAGTAATGGCAGGAAAATGAAGCATTTCTTAAAATGCTTTGGGTAGACTAATATAGAGTAAGTCAAACCTATGTTCATCCTTGTTCTAGAAATAGGCAGTATTATTAATAAGATGATATAATCTGACTTCAGTGGGAAAAATAAATAAGCCAATACTCTAATATTTCTCATAGCTTCTAATCAACTTGCTGAGTTACTCTTTCTTTTAGTCATGAGTTGCCTGCCATTTCAGATGTATGACAAAGAGGAAAGATACATCGAACAGGCAACCCAACAAATGGGAGGAAAAAAGCCATTTCAAATATACCTAGGTATGAATGAGGTTTTCTTTACAGATTCCCAGGTCATAATGGGCAAGATTACAAGACAAGGACTTCACTGCTCAATCTTATTTTATTTTCCCTCTGGGATAATAACTCACCAAATATTCACTTCCTTTCCAATAAAGAAGTGAAAGAAGTATTCATTTCTCAAAAAAAAAAAAAAAATATATATATATATATATATATATACATACATATATATATATGTATATATATATATACATACATATATATATGTATGTATATATATATTTTCCATATATATATATGGAAAAGTTAACACAATATAAAGTTTAAAGTTTTCTTCCATAGATTAAACTGGGACAAGTAAATATGCATTTAGCTTTTGGTTTTCTGTGGATAAATTATCGATCAGCAATTTAGCTGAGCTGCTTCCAACATCTAGTATTTGGGGTACACTCTCCCCTCAGTAAGAGTAATTTGTTTCCATAACAAACAAAACATCTAAGAAACAAAATGATAGAATGTGTTCTAAAATTAAACTTTTAAGTATCAAAAATCTTAGTTTTCTTCTTCAGTTGAAAGTTAGTAACATATTATACTGTATCTATTCTATTCTAACATGAATGCTACTTCTAAACCAGACAAAAGAGATGATATTTAAAACATTCTTCTGTATTGGAACAAAATCCTAGTCTTTCTAATTTAATAACCTACACATATATGGAGTGTGTCAAAATTTATTCAAGGAGAAAAGTAAAAATTTGTAATAATGGAATTATTTTAAGCCCTTTTTAATAATTGTGCAGATACAGTCACAACCACCAAAGTAGAATTTACCAAGAGCAGCAGATGGTGTTTGACAGGCACACATTTACCCGCTTCATTTAAAGAGAAAAAAAAATAGGAAATGCAAAAATGAAAGCAAGAGATAATCTATTTTGATTGTTACCTTTCTCACATTTCTTTTTGGAAGCTGACGAAGAAGGAATCATAGGTAATTTCATCAACTCAGCACGATTTGATTCATTCAGTAGGTAGTGGGATTTATAGGCATATGAACTGAACATGGGGTCTGAGTGGTCCTGAACTATGAGCCCTATACGGAACAAACAGAAAGACATGAGCTGCAATGAAACTACCCATGATTCCATGAGGAAAAAAAAAAACCCAACACCTATTATGTAGTTGTGCTTTAAAGTTAGGGGGTGGGGGCAGGAAACACGGAAAAAAAAGAAAGATCTGATAGAAAAGTTTCCTACAGTTATTAAAGGGAGTTTGAGTTTAATGCCTTATTCCTATGTACTGCAAAAGAAAACTCCAAATAATATGGAGATGCAAACGATATTTCCCATCATACTGAAAACCCCCTAAGGAAAATAAAGCTGTCCTATATTCCTTAATATTTAGAATGCTATGATGACTACCCTAAGGACAAAATGACATCAATTAGTTAGAAATAAGAATCATTTATGTAACACAGTAGGCCCAGATTAATCTTTAGCATATCAAGTAACACTTCAAGACAGAATTGAGTCTCTCCTTTTTCTCCAATCCTAACCTGAGACACACCCAAACAAATCCAAACTTTCTCTGCCAGAAAGAGAAACTTTTCTTTATCAACATAGTATGTAAATTTAAGGGAGCCATAGTTTTTTGAATTTTACTGAGGCAATGCAAACCACTTTTAATTCTTTCCTAGCCATGATGTAAAGTGATGAACAACTGAAAGGTTTAGAGAAACACAAGGTCTGCTCTGACCGCCTGTGACTCGCCCCCCACCCACACACGCCCCACTTCACCATGGAGATATTAGCCACTCCTAAACCCAGGGAACTGTGATGCCAGGAGAAATTTCTCTGTCTTGGTTGCTGGTCAGTGTGTAATAATCTAGGATTTAGCAAATCATGATAGCAGTTCATTTAGAGATCATTTTGAGGGTAGGGAAGTACCATTTACTTATTTTCAGATAAGAACTATCCCTGAATTATTTTGTGTCCAGATGATACAATGAAACTTGAAATTGCTAATTAACATAAAAATCTTTAATAAAAATTATATATTGTTGAAATGAATTTTAAACATTTAATAGAGGAAGTGTAATGTAGGAAAAAAATGGGCTTTGAAATAAGCAGATACAATGCTGGTCCCTCCTCATAACAACTTATGTGACTGTGGGGAGATGATTTAACCTGGGCTTCAGTGTCTCATCTGTATAAAACAGGGGAAATAACTTCTTAGGTCAAATGGAGTAAATCATTCAGACAGTGTTTAGCAGAGTTTGATTTACATATGTAAAATAAATTGCTATTATTAGTATGGAAATGAAAAGAAACCCCTAGCTTCCCTTATTCATTTTAAATTTCCATTACCAAGAAACTCACAGAATATTAATAACTTCTTCTACATAACCCTCTAGCTGAAAGGAAATGCTGAGGAAGCTAGTGTAACACCCTGGGAAGGTTCTGAACATGCTCCTCTAAAGCTCCAAATAGTTCTAAAAAATTTTTTAGACATTTTGGTCCTTAAGAATTAATGATTATGAATACCCCAAAACCAATAACTAGGAGAAAAACCTAAGGGGAAGAAAATTTCTGTATGAGCTAAGAAACAAGCAAAACAAGCTAAGCTAGGTCTCTTAAAAAAAGTAAATACTAGGCTGGGCGTGAAGGCTCATGCCTGTAATCCTAGCACTCTGGGAGGCTGAGGTGGATGGATTGCTTGAGCTGAGGAGTTCAAGACGGAGACCAGCCTAAGCAAGGACAAGATCCCGTCTCTAAAATTAGCCAAGTATTATTGCGGGCACCTATAATCCCAGCTACTCAGGAGGCAGAGGCAGGAGGATCACTTGAGCCCAAGAGTTTGAGGTTACTGTGAGCTCTGAGACCATGGCATTCAACCCCAGGGTGACTGAGTAAGACTCAGAGCTCGAAAAAAAAAAAAAAAAGGTAAATACTTACAAAATAACGCACATTATTTACTTCTAAAACACTTTTGACTTAAGCTTCTGAAATACCAATATCTGATCTATTTAGAATCATTCTTTGTTAAATCCTGGAAAGGAAAATGAAAATTTCTGTTTATTGTATAACCTTTCACAGTTAAAATATCTGGGAATTAAATCATCTTATTTAAACAGGCATTTAAATACAATAAATCTTCCAGAATAATTCAAGTTGGTAAGATGTAAATATAAATTCTGGTGTTAAAATATGGGTTTCCCTCCATTTACATTATTCTCAAGCTTTTAATCAAGTTAAATTGAACAGATTAGCCAGAGTTTCTATAAATGGACCATTTTCTACCTTTCCTAAATTGAAAATGCCTACTTTAAAGGTCTCTTAATTATTGAACGAAATAAAGCAAAATAATATATTGGTATACTGATTCGGCCAATGTAATAATTATAAAGATGATATTTAAAATGTTGGCTAAGTTTTGTATATTTATACATTGACAATAAATGCAATGGTAGGAATGGTAAAACAGAGAAAGTTTACAAAGCACTAAGAGACTTTATCACTCTCACTCATGTGTTCAAAAGTCTCTAAAGCTAAGTATTCAATTAATAATTTAATAATTTCTTCCTATCATTACTGTCTGAAGGACAGGCACTAGTAACGCCTTTTCACTGTTTGCCTATTTCAGTCCTTTCTGTCACTTGTCACAGAAAGGCAGGAAACATTTTAGACCTGCTTCCCATGTTCCAGCCAGATTTCAGAGCAGGACATGTGGCAGTTGCTCTAGTAAGGAAAGAGCGGCACTAATGGCAGAAAGCCACGTGCACTTACAACTCAGGCAAACAGAAAGCGGCATGTACAAGGGCTCAGCTGGCTGCGCCCACAAAGGCTACTAGCTACTTAATGTTTCACTGCCTACCTCCTCTACGTAGCCTTTTAAAAATGATACAAAAGCAAAACAACTTAACATCTACCATACTATTAAAAAAAATAATTTTATAGTACTTTTACCAAATTAAGAGAATGGTTTCCTAATGCAAAACAAAACAACAACTTTCTTCAGAATAGTTTAAATATAATCTAACAGGCTTAAATGGGCCTTAGAGTCCTTTTGAATGTTTCCCAGTGAGGGAAGTTCAGAAAATTTAGCATGTATACGAAAAACAAAAACAAAACAAAAACAGTACTTGAGCATATTAGCTGGTTTCTATAATGCTTCCTAAGTACCAAAACAAAGTTTTGGTTTTTTTTTTTGTAGAGACAGAGTCTCACTTTATCACCTTTGGTACAGTGCTGTGGCATCACACAGCTCACAGCAACCTCCAACTCCTGGTGTTAGGCGATTCTCTTGCCTCAGCCTCCCGAGTAGCTGGGACTACAGGGGCCTGCCACAACACCCGGCTAAAACAAAGTTGTATTATAACACAGTTGAAAGAAAGCTGGATATTCAAGCATATGCAACTAAAGAAGATCCATTTTATATTTAATCACAAACTTAAGTTCACAACTCCCTCAGGGACATAATACTGTTTTTAGTTGATCGATCTCTTGGCATACTTAAATGCCAACAGCTAGCAAGTGAGAAGCCTGGCTGGTTGGCTCTTACTAACACCACCACATACGTTGCTTAGCTGTGTCCTGTCAGGCCTTCCTCAATGCCAGACCAAAACATTATGATAAAACATGCCACGAGCAATTGAAAAATAAATATGCTAGTCTTGCCTTCCAAGTAAAATCTTAATCGGTTGAAAGTTCTGGATTAAGGAACATGACATGGGAAAGGATCACCTTCCAACAGAAGAGGTGTTTACAGAAGGGGACAGATGAACCTCTTGATGCTCTAAATAGAAAAACTAAGAATTTAACAAGTCTAAGTCATTTTCAAAAATGCAGTTATTTTTAGCTTAACTTATGGACATTTAACATTCTAACAACCTGGACATCTAACATTATAAAAGGGACGAGTTACTAGAAATGTTCACCTCACTCAGGGATATAATAAAATAAAATTCTTCACTGGGTGGGAGACTGTACTAGATAGTCTGAGGTTTCTCCCAATGCAGGGACTTCATTTTAATGGGGTAATAGGCCAACGACCTGAAAAAGGAATAAAAAAGGAAAGGCTGACACTCACCTCTGGCACAAATGAAACAAAAGCCTACATTGACGGCAGCAGCAGAGTTGCTGTTGCGTCTGGCATGCCCACTGCAGATGAGGACGCAGGAGGACACCAACACGCTCCCGGCGGCAATGCACGCGTCCCCCGAGTGATAGGCCACCGGGCACCGCAGACATCTCAGCATACGGCCTGTTTAAAGACAAGTCAGAAAGGAATCTGAGTGAAACACATTAGTCGGGTAGGAAAACAAGATTCTGGGACTTGGGCTTGTTTGAGCTCCCATGTGTGCTAGTTGCAGTAAGACAAAAACATGTTTTCTTTACTACTCCAGTTCTGTCATTCCTGTGCATTACGTCCTTTAAATGCAAGCCTAGCACTCATTTAGAGATTGTTCAAAGAAAGAATTGTCTGTTCCAACACTGGAGAGATGGTAGTATGCAATGTGACCTCGGGGATTCATTTGCAAGGGTAATTTTTAACATACGAAATTTTCTTCTCATGAAAATTAGAACCTAAATCCTACTAGACATGCTATTTGTTATGGCTGAACTGTTAAATGTTGAGATAAACAGAAGGAAAATGTTGTTTATAATAATATGCTTAAAATAGCACTTGTCACTGCACTTAAAAAAAAAAAAAAAACACCAAAAAACAAAACACCTTTGCTTCTTTCTTAGCTGTTTTACCTTTACTTGCTTTGTGGATATCTTTTTCCATAGAGCAGGCAGAGCAGCAGTGCTGGGGACAGCGGAATCCTTTTGATTCAAAAATGGCAGTGGGGAATTTTCGGACACAGGCTTCATGATAAAATTTCCCACAAGCACCAACAGAACAACGCTTCACATCTTTACCAGGTAACTTACATGAAAAACATGGGTGCTGCCCTGGAAAATTGGTGAGGGACATACATTAAACAAAATCTGATCAAAACGTATTCCTTTTAAACAGAAGCAGCTATTGACATCAAACAACTGTTCCTGGAAGAGTCGACTAATACATATAAGAATTTTTAACATACACAAAAAGCATTTAAAATAAGTGGCTAAACTTAAAGGATATTTCATAAATTTTGTTAGAATAATTGATTATCAATGTGGAGAGACAACACTAAAAATGGTTTAGATCTCCAAAATTTCATAGAAAACCCAGAACAGAATTTTTTAACAATTGGGAACAGAGCACGGCAAGGTCTTCCTCATATAGAATAAAGCAATTATCAAAGAAAAAACAGATTCCGTTAGATAATTACTTAAAATTTCTATACGCAAAACAGACACAAAATGAAAACTCACAATCCTAATCAAAAGGCAGAAAGTTACACATCTTATTCACATTGTAGAAAATCAAGGACAAAGAAAATATTCAAATCATCCCAGAAAAGACAATTACTTTCAAACAGAGTTTACTGAAAGAGAAAAACGGAAACCAAAACACAATGGGAAAATGGGACCCCATGTTCAGAGTAGACAGAAAGTATCACCTAGCCAGGATTCCAGACTGACTGAAAGTATTATTCAAGAATGAAGTGAAATCAATATTCATTGGGAAATATTAGTAAAACTTTGTTCTTTGAGAAAGATTAATGAAATGGATACCCCTGATAAGAATAAAGAGGAGAAAAAGAACTAATATTAATGATATAAAAAATGAAAAATAGGACATCACTATAAATCCTACAAACATTTAAAGGATAGTAAAAGTTTATCACTACATTTTTGCTAATAAATTTGAAAACTAGATGAACAGATTCCTAGAATCAGAACTTACCAACACTGACACAAAAATAAACAGAAAACATGAGTAATTCTATAAGCTACTAGAAGAAATTGAAACTATAGTTGGAAACTTTGTAGCAAAGAAAATTTTAGGCCCAAATGACTCTACTGGTAAATGTGTCAAACATTTAAGGAAAAAAAAAACACTGCTCATTATGATAGAAATTAAAAAGAAAAAAGAAGACACAAGTAAAAGACATACAGATGTGGAAAAACATGCAACAAAATGACAAAGGATTATATTTTGTTATGTAAAGAGTTCACATATGGAGAAAATGCATCTAACATATTTAACAAAGATAACCAATGAGAGGAGGGAGGGTAATTGGTGGGACCACACCTATGGTGCATTTTACAAGGGTACATGTCAAATCTACTAAGTGTAGAGTATAAATGTCATAACACAATAATTAAGAAAGTGCGGTGAAGGGCAGCGCCCGTGGCTCAAAGGAGTAGGGTGCCAGCCCCAAATACTGGATGTGGTGGGTTCAAACCCGGCCCCAGACAAAAAAAACTGTAAGAAAAAAAAAAAAAAAAGAAAGAAAGCGCAGTGAAGGCTATGTTAACCAGTTTGTTGTAAGTATTTCAAATTGTATATAAAACCAGCACACTGTACCCCATAATTGCATTAGTGTACACAGCCATGATTTAATAAAAAAAAAAAAAAAAAAAGATAACAAATCAATAATGAAAAAGTGGACAGAAGCCGGGCATGGTGGCTCACGCCTGTAGTCCCAGTGCTGTGGGAGGCCGAGGTGGGTGGATTGCCTGAGCTCAGAGGTTCGAGACCAGTATGAGCAGCAGCGAGCCAGAGTTAAGACCCCCGTCTCTACTAACGACATCAAAAACAGCTGAACGTTGTGGTGGGCGTCTGTAATCCCAGCTACTGGGGAGGCAATGGGAAAGAGCATCGCCAGAGGAAGAAGAAAATGAACAACGACAAAAAAAGAGTACTTCAAGTGAAGAAGAATGAACAAGCAAGCAGAAATTAAAAAAAAAAAAAAAAAGTGGACAGAAAATATACACAGGTAATTTACAGGGAAGAGAAAGGTAAACAGTCAAAAACCGTAAAGAAATCCTTAACTTCACTATTAATCAGATAAAATGCTAATGAAACCAGTTGTGAAACAGGAGAAAAAGTAGAGTCTGATGCTACTAGCATTGACCAGGGTGCAGGGAGCAGGGCTCTCAGGTACTGCTGAGACAAGCTTACACTGGAAGGAACCACCTTAGAAGGAAACTGGGCAATATCTACTAAAAGAAAAGTATGTTCACTTCCTATGGCCTAGAAATTCCTTTTTTTTTTTTTTTTTTTAAGACAGAGTCTCACTACGTCACCCTCAGTAGATTGTCATGGCGTGACGGCTCATAGCAACCTCAAACTCTTGGGCTTACGCGATTCTCTTGCTTCAGCCTCCAAAGTAGCTGGGACTACAGGCGCTTGAGACAACGCCCGGCTATTTTTTGTTGCAGTTGTTATTGTTGTTTACCTGGCCCAGGCTGGGTTTGAACCTGTCAGCCTCGGCACACGTGGCAGTGCCGTAACCACTGTGCTACAGACGTTGAGCCTAGAAATGATTTGCAAACAGTTTCTTCCATTCTATAAACTGCCTTTCCACTCCTTTGATAGTATCTTTTGGTGCACAAAAGTTTCTAATTTTGATGAAGTCTAGTTTGTCCATTTTTCCTTGTGTTGCCTGTGCCTTTGGTGTCGTATCTATGAAATCACTGCTAATCCAAAGTCATGAAGCTTTTCCACTATGTTTTCTTCTAAGAATTTTATAGTTTTAGCTTTTTTTTTCCTCAAAGAAGATTTTAATGTGAAAAAATGGCTAACAGAAGAGATTTCTTCCTTTATAATTATAGTAGAACAGTCTTCCAGCTTTTTATACAGGGCTATCATACACATAAGGGTTTTAAAACACTTGTAAAAACAGACTATGTAGTCAAATTACACATACCACACATAGTTGGGCCTACAGTTATAATTTGAGGTAAGTTGATTCCTGAACAGGCTTTAAAATGTGACCTATCATACTATTCCCAAGGACCCTGGCTTTATATTACCTTATCTTAAAGCCAAAGTTCCCTGATGTCACATTTTGTATTTTTTTAAAGTTTATTAATTATTTTAATCAACCGAATAACAGAAACATCCCTAATTGGATTCTGGAAATGAAGCAGGAAATAAACTTGACCCAAAGAGAAAAAATAAATTATCCCCGAAGGAAAATTTTTTGAATGTGACCTTGTAGAACCAAATACATATTTATAAATATGTAATATTAAGTAATTAAATCTAGATACACGAACAGTTGTTAGCATTGATAATTACATTATTTTTAGGAGATATCATCAAGTATGGTCCTAGATTTCTCTCAATTTCATACAAGCAGTGTTTTCAGTTAAAATCTCAAAGGATACACATATTTTTCAAAACACAGCTGCACTGCTATCATCATACCAAAACAATTAATATTCGCTTTTATTCAAGGCTTTCGATGTGGGGTTTATTCTTTACTCTCCCATGATGACACACAAAATGGCCCAGATAAATGAATAACCTCTGGCTTTATCTCACTGTGCTTTTTAAAATTAAGTATTAATATCTTGCAGGACTAGTATAGATTTGAATATCTGCACTTATGTGCCAAGAGCTGCCTATGCTCTTAAAATAACTACCTGGGAAACTGTATTATTTAGGATCTACCAAATTTCTAGACCCCATAAACAATTTTTTTTTACTAAATAAACTTCCTTAAAGCACCTGTAGGTGGTAAATATCAAAACTATTAGAAATGTTTCAAATGCCATTGGACGACAGAACCATTCAGTTAATCAAATATTAAAACCATTAAGTTGAACTGGCTTTTAGAATCGCACACTCAAAAAAAACAGTCTGCTATGTCATAGTTATTTCATAAACTCCGTTCTCTTCAAGTGCTTTGGCAGCTGACAGTGATGTATCACATTATTGTTGCTGGCAGCCTTTCTCACTGTGATCTTTGTTTGTAATGGATAACTGGGTTTTCAGGGGTGTGAATCATAGTTGTATAATTCACAGCAGGAAAATATACATCAATTAGATCAAATTCAGATAAATGGAGGGTGGACCAAATTGTCTTAACCCGAACATAAGCAAAATTTTCCCCAATACAACGATGATGCCCAGCTCCAAATGGTACATAGGCAAACTTCTCTCCTGATGCTGCGTTATCTCGTAAGTAGCGATAGAGATTAAAGTCCAGACGTTCTACCCATGAGTCTTTAAGTCTTTGACAGTAGGAGAAACGCACACCTGATGTCCTGGAGGGATGGTATATCCTGCCACAGTCTGAGGAGTCTCGACCATTCTCATCATGGTCATTATAGGAGGTCTGAGTCTTAATGTTTCTTTTATACAGCAATCAAGTAAATTTAGATCCTTGATCTGGTCGTAAGCTGAAGGAGGCAGATCCTCTTCACAGACTGTTTGCTGTTCTAAATAACATTTTTCTCAAAGTGTTCTGTCTCTGGCCAAAAAGAAGCCCATCCAGGCACTAGTAGTTGAGGATGTATGCTGCCCTGCCAAGAGCAGTCCAATAAGCATCCCTGCTACTTCATCATCTGACAAAGGACATCCATTCTTGTATGTAGAATCTAGTAAAGTTTGCAGAATGTCATCAACTTTTTCTTCAGACTGTCTGTGTTTCTGGATTGCTTTATAGAAAATATTCTTGATCTCTCGATGAGCTCTGTCCCGGCGTCTGAAACTAGGCAAAGGCAGCCAACCTGGTAACAGCCAGGCTGCATGGCTAAAACCTCCATCCAAATCTGCATACAGCTGTGCCACCTTCTCATTGAGTTGACTTCTAATTTCCTTTCCATGTAAACAATGGCTAGCTGTTAAAATTATGAGCTCAGAAAGAGCTTCAAATAAATTTTTTCCCCCACTTTCTCCCCAACTTTGAAAGTATTCCTTTGTTTCTTTTTCGATCATAGAAACATGCTGCCTAAAGTGGGCTATGTTCAGGGCACTTTTTAACATTTTCTTCTGTTCCAAGAAAACCGGATTAGGCACATCATATGCAACTCCCTTCCCAAACACAGGTGTTGTCAGACGACTGTAGACATCTGCATTCAGGTCTTCATTTTTACTATTAAAAAGCAGTGCAGCAGCATCACTCCCCAAAAGGTAAGTAAACGTCTTCCCTACTATGGTGAAACTAAATACAGGTCCATACTTCTCATATGCATTTTCTAGAAATTCAATTGGACTTCTCCCAAATGCTATGGCATGCCCAAGGAATGGAATTGGAGAGAAAATGTACGGCGGACTTTTCGCCCCAGCTGGCAGCTAGACTAGGTGGACTAAGTGGCCGACGGCGAGGTGGAACAAGTAGACCAGGCCCAGGGTGAAGATGCAGGCGAGCAGCAGCATGGACAGAAGGTTGCCACCTGTCACCTTCTCCATCGCTTGTCCCAGCACCGACCCTCCTGCCTACAGTAAGCCCAGCAACACCATCTCAGCCGCTACTGCCGCTTCACTCCCCTGGAGACACTGGAGGTCGAGGTTGCCACGGCTCCTCCAACTCCACGAAGAGAGAGAAGCTGGCACATGGATGTCCAAACGCGGCCCGGGCCCCCATGTCTCCTACTAAACCCAGTCACCCAACCCCACCTCTGGCATAGTTTTAGCTCTTATATTTTGGTCTTTGATCCATTTGAGTTAATTTTTATTTATGGTGTTAGGGTAAGGGTGTAAGGGTCCAACTTCATTCTTTTACATATATGTCCAATTTTTCCAGCATCATCTGTTGAAAAGACTCTTTTCCCTGCTGAATGGTCTTGGCACCCTTATCAAAAATCATTTCACTATCTATGTGAGTGTTTATTTCTGGGCTCTCTAATCTATTCCATTGGTCTACACATCTGTCTTTATGCCAGTGTCACAGTTTGGACCATATGGTTAACTTTGAAATAAGGTAGTTTGAGTCTTCCAACTTTTTTTTACTTGATTGTTTTTAAAGCAAATTTCCTGTTTAAATTTCCTAACACATATATACCAAACTAGGTTATAGCTAACCTTTGTTGGCAGAATTCTACTGGATTCTACAGTTAAGAGAGTAGCCCCCCAAAAGTTTTGATAGTGAGATACATGGTCCCTCTTATCAAAAGCTTGTATCTCTGATTAATACTTGAAATAGTGGGGAGTTTGGGGGAGCCAGAAGTATATGCCCAGTTCATGTCCAAGCATGAAACACAATCTGAAAGCCAAGTAAAACACCATGCAATTAACTCTCTTGAGCCTGCCAGTTGGCAGACTGTTGAAAAGTCTACTGTAGGGTCTAAATGTGAACAATAAAAAATATTTATATAGGAAATATACAAGTTATATGTTCTAAACAGCTTCTGTGGCTTAATTTGTGTATGTGACTGAACGTATAGATGTGTTAGGATAATGATCTGTGACATATATGTCCATCCTACTCAGCCAAGAGGGTAGAAGGCCATGAACAAGCACAAGGATTTCAGAGTCGAGCTCACTGGATTCAAATTCCAGTTTTGTTGCAGGGTGTGTGACTTTGGTCAGGACACTAAACTCTCTAGGCCTGAATTTCTCCTTCTAAGAGATGGTAATAATAATAATACTGCCTTGTAATGTTATGAGGACCAAACGAGATACTAGGATAAAATTCATAGTATTAACAGCTCCTGGCATTCAGTAAAGTCAGTATTCAGATAAAAAAATACCAATTTTTTTGTCTAAAGGATTTTTGGAGGCAATCAGATAAAAAAGGATAAAATAAATATCTGAGAATCAAAATAAAGGGGGAAAAAGGAGTAGAAAAATAGAGTCAAGGCTAAGAGCAGCACATCTATATATACTTGACATTGAATCAACTCTTAGTTCCTCATGGCTAAAACAAAACAAAACCAGAAAACATACTAATGTGGTTCCTAGAAGCAATACCATGACAATCAATTTTTCACTTGCCATGCTGTTACAGATTAAACCACTACTATCTGCTTTCTGTGACTTTAATCAGAATCATGGCTACACAGGGAAGAAACTAGCATATTCATTTTTCTATAAATTATTTTGATAGATGGCAATCTAAGGAATAAATGATGAATCTCAAGTTTTAAAAAGTTTCCAGAAGCTTCATATTTCCACTTAAAAATATAATCATTATGGTTATATTTTTGATTGACACTTGCTGCAGTCTGTAAGGATTTTAAACCAATTTATTGAGCACAAAAAAATCTCAAACCACCTGAAAAATAACTTAATGCACATACTTTGTTAACTCTTGAGATAAAATAAATTCATGTCCATAATTTTTTTTTTTTTAGACAGAGTCTCAACTATGTCACCCTAGGTAGAGTGCTGTGGTATCACAGCTCAGAGCAACCTCTGTCTTGGGTGTAAGCGATTCTCTTGCCTCAGCCTCCCAAGTAGCTGGGACTATGGGCGTCAAACATGATGCCCAGCTATTTTGTTTCTGTTGCACTTGTCAGTGTTTGTTGCTTAGCTGGCCTACGCTGGGTTCGAACCCGCCGGTCTTGGTGTATGTGGCTGGCACTATAACCACTGTGCTATGGGCACCGAGCCATCATGTCCATAATTTGATGGGGTTGATCGCAGGAGGAAATTTGACTACTCTTTTGATCTTGGGAAGCCTAATCTCTAAATGGTATCAATGAATTTGGTGACAAACCTATGGGAAGGGAAAGGGAGGACCAGATAAGAGTGATGGGAATTTGATGTCATGGGAAATGTTGCTACTGCACATTCTTCTTCTTATCTACCAAAGTAAGTAAGCTTACCGGTTTTACATTCCGTGCAG
Organism: Loris lydekkerianus; assembly: GCA_963574355.1. Lineage (NCBI taxonomy): Eukaryota > Metazoa > Chordata > Mammalia > Primates > Lorisidae > Loris > Loris lydekkerianus. The sequence goes on along the minus strand of CAUYPK010037383.1, from coordinate 160,302 downwards.
ATGAATTTTCCATCAGGGACTGAGGTCAATCCCAGGCATTCCAGGTGAAAGTGTTTGCAGCACTCTCCCTCACAAGGAGTCAGAGAGTCACCAGAGCTTTCACAGATCTGTAATATGGCAAAAAGCAGTGGTTCTCAAACTTTAACAAACATTAGAATCACATGGAGGACTCGTTTAAAACAGATTCCTGGGTCCCTCACCCAAAGGTTCTAATTCAGTAGGTCTGGGGTGGGGCTTAAGAAATTACATTTCTCATAATATCCTGAAGATGCTGCTGTTGCTGGTCCTTGGCCTTCACTTTGAGAACCAATGGACTAGATAATTACAGTATTTCCAGACCCAGTACGGTAAAAAGTTTAAAAGTCATACTTGATTTTTTTTTTTTTTTTTTGAGACAAAATCTCAAGCTGTTGCCCTGGGTAGAGTACCATGGTGTCACAGCTCACAGCAACCTCTAACTCTTGGGCTTAAGTGATTCTCTTGCCCCAGCCTCCCCAGGTAGCTGGGACTATAGGTGCTGGCTATTTTTGTTGTTGTCACTGATTTTTTTTTTTTTTTTTTTTTGAGACAGAGTCTTGTTATGTTACCCTAGGTAGAGTGCCGTGGTGTCACAGCTCACAGCAACCTCAAACTCTTAGGTTTAAGCGATTTTCTTGCTTCAGCCTCCCAAGTAGCTAGGACTGTAGGTGTCCACCACAGCGCCTGGCCATTTTCCCATTGCAGTTTGGCTGGGGCCAAGTTCGAACCTGCCACCCTCGGTATCAGGCCAGTGCCCTATCCACTGAGCCACAGACGTCAACCCAAAAACATATTTTAAAAGTCAAAATAAATTCAAATTTAAGAAAATTCTTGAAATCAGTTGTCATTCATCACTTTCAAATGAATAAAAGTTTATCACAACAAAGACTGGCACTTGCATGTAAGAAAAGAGACAGAAAGCTCTGAGAGCTGTAGCTTTAAAGTCTTATCAAAATTCAGAAACATACTACTTTCTTTAACAGGAGTTAAGTTTGTCATTGGCAGGATACGTCACAGCAACTGTGTTAAGCCACAGGGTCAACTGTCAGCCGCCTACCTGGCACACGGTATCCTTCTTACTCATGCCAATGCCTCTTCTTGACAAACTTGAATCCACGGACTGCACATCAGAAACATCTGCATCTGCAGTAGCTGAAGGGCTGTCTACTTGCTTTCCAAAGCCTACCTACACAGAAAACATAGCACGTTTTTAAGAAAAACAAAACAAAAATTCTCTATAAATGTCAGATGCTATGAAAATGCTCATAAGATGTGTTCAAATACATCTTGGCACAGCTTCATTTTTCCTCTCTTTCTTTCTAAAACCCATGGATACCATATCTCTGCTGTTTAGGGAGAAACTGTGGTTAAAATTAAATAATTTTAATGCATAATTGTTGCATTTAATGTGACCATTAACAAGTATAGAAGAAACTATACTTCTGTTATATAACAGAACAACAAAATTAAGACACTCGTAAGTAATAAAATAACCAAAGTTATTTTGGTATCCTATGAGAATTCAAAAAATTTCTCCAATGTTCCCAAATAAGTCAGGCGAAAGCATTATGCAACTTTAGTCTACAAAGCAGCAGAGAGCACTGTGGGCGGAGCTGGGACAGACATACCTGCAGATCACTCAGTCCTCTGGAATCGGAGTCAGACGTGTCTCTGTATGCTGAACTAGTCATTTCTACATCAGTTGAGGCGCGACTTCTTTTCTTTAGAGGTTTACAGGAATCTGAAATCTCGCTGGCACCTTAATATAATACACTGAAATTAATCCTAATATAGTGCTTAAGGTTGTTTTAATTTCTTTTGTGGGAGAATATTTTCTTTCCCCAAACTCATCTTTGTGTGAAAAAAGCACAGCTCTCTTTGTAACACTGAAGTCACGAGTTAAAACTTGGTTAAGTTTCTGATCTTCCTGGTAATGAGTGATTTAATTTACAACCAGTCTATCAAAACATTTAATTCAGTTCTCCTGCTCTAAAGCTACTTTCAGTCAACAGAGCCCAAGTTCCAACCTAAAAACCAATTCTGTCAGAACTGTAGGATAGCTGATAGATTTGGAGCAATTCAGAGAACCATTCAATTTGGTGGGGGAAGACATAAAACCCAACACACTGTGTAGCTTACAAATATGGTTGCAGAGACAGCTCCATCTTGTTTTTATTAGGGATGTGACAAATCTTTGATTTGTATTCGATTCGTACACGGATAGTGCCATTTTCCCCTGAATTTTGCAATTTAGTTGAATACTGACCCCCAAATAACTTTTGGATGTTCATAATTGTTGCGTTTATTGTGACCATTAACAAGTGCTGTAGCACAGCTACATGTGCCATGCCATCTGGGAGGCGCACTATGAGGGCTGTAAATGGAGTGTCCAAGGGCAGCCAGACCACGAAGAGCTGGATGGGAGACCTCTACATGGAAGTTTTGCGGGAAGGAATAAGTATGGAAAAAAAAAAAGGCAGAGAGTAGTGTGGAATTTTTTTTTTAAACTGTGTGTAATACAAATCCAGCCAAAACAATAGTGCAAAAAGTTACAAAGCGACAATCTCTTGGGCTAATGCAGTACAGGCTATACAGAAACAGCCACGATGAAATGTGTAGATCAGGCCCGGTGAAAACCAAGGAACCAAGGAGACGGTTAATACTTCAACCCACGGTTTGTGTTTTGGATTTTGCCCCCCAAATTTCCACACAACAAACAGACATCTAGATCAGCCCAGCGAGCTATGGTGGAAGTATGCAGTCCAGAAGAGACCACGGAGAGACAAGTCTCCTGAGGCCAGGCGGTCCACAACAGGCTGAGTGAGAGCAGCACTTGGTCCACAGCCACGGTCTGTGGTGGAGGACGTGGGCCTCGGGAGGCTGCTCGCATTACTGGAACCTCGTTCTCACATCCCATTCTACAAGTTTTCACTGAATGTTTCCTGACATCTATAAGTGAGGGGTGCCTGCCCACGTTAATGCTGATTTAAAAACACAAGTACACAAATCTATCTCCTTCATTGCTGGTGTATGGACCCAGGACACCACCACAAAGTATTTCCTTGGCCTAAAAGATCACTGGATTAACAAAGAGTTTAACAGAGGAACAGCAGTGCTGTACTGAGAGGCTTTCGAAGGGAAACACAGGTACTGCCATATCCGATGAGTTTCTGAAAACGCTAGAAAAATGACAGACTGTCAAGACAGCTGTCATACTGTTCTCCATGATAACGGCACTAATATTTTTAAAAAAGAGCTTTTAATGATTGTAATGTATACAGTTGGGCTGTTTGGCAAAACCCTGCAGGATATGCATTAATGATGCTTTATTTAAAAACAAAAAACAGTCCATGTTGAAATTGATTAATGTAAGTTAAACGGTGGTTTTTAGGCTGGACCCAGGATTTAAGTTGTACCCATCCAGCTCAGAACAAAAAAAAAAAAAAAAAAAAAAAAATCATTTGAATGTTAAAGCAATTGTTCAGAGTCTTGAAGAAGAAACCAGGCAGGAAAATGCCAATAATGATGACTGGCAAAATCAAAATAGAAAACAAAGAAACTGTTTATCAAGCCGCCGACAAAGAAATCTTGCATGGAGACTACAAGTCTGGAGTTTCTGGGATGAAATTGTACAGGAATCTCAGTCCACAGTTTCCTCAATCGCTGCGGAGACGGAGCTGTCACTGAATCTGACAGAGCCCTGCACTCCCCGGTCCGCCGACCCTGTGGAATGGTGGAAACACAACGCAATCAGGCCTCCTAATCTCGCAGCCATCGCGATGCCTTTTCTTGGAGCTCCGCCAAGCAGTGTTCCCTCCTCCGAGAGGCTGTTCAGTTCTGCTGAGGATCTCCACGGAGACCATCGCTGCAGACTTCTCCCCGAGAATGCAGAGAGGCTGGTGTTTTATTTTATTTTTTTAAATAATGCAATTTGCCCAGAGTAAACTACAGGTATAAATACAGTTTGATCTCATCAAAAACGCACAAATCATACTATGGAGTTTGTACTGTAGTCAAATTGCACACAAAAAATACAGATATAAGTTTAAGGTTTCTTAAACTTTTTGCATATCTCAAATAGATTTGCATAAGGTCATCTAATAGTGGCCATAAATATGCTATGAATCATTTTAATTTACAAAAAGATTTTACAGCACTGTAAAAATAAATGTGGCAAGATTTTTTTCAATCAGGTTGTCCTGTCTGATTTGTCATTGTCCATGTTCGACAAACATTAATAGCTACTATTCGGTATTCAGTCGAATACCAAAAAAAGTGGATTCGTCACATCCCTAGTTTATAAGCCAGTGAACCCCCAGAATCTTATGGAGAAAGGTGGAAATAGTATGAAGTCTACGTGGTGTTCTCCAATTTACTAAAACAAATAAGACTTTTCACGTGGAGTTACAGAATAAGATCAACTCTAAAAGTCTCTCTCTCTCTCACACACACACAACCCACACACACACACACACACACACACACACACACTGGGGGATACTGCAATTTCACACTGAAGAGCAACAACAATGATTTACAGAGACAAACAACACATGAAATACGAGTAAGTTGAACTCTTAAAAATTAATTTTAATCAAAGAAATGCAAAGCAACAGTATAATATTAACTCACCTTTCTGTAATCCAGTCTTCAATGTAGTCTGAGGAACCATTTCAACCTGTTTGGACAGAAAAACACAGCATTAAAAGGAAAATTATTTTCACTTTTAATTATTAACAGAGGGAGAAAAAAATGCTTTCATTAATCTAAGTAATGATAAGTGATTAATGTATCTGAAATCTGAACTCAGTCCCATCTTCTGGGTAAAGTTCTCTGTCTCAAGGTCAGGGAGGATGTAAATCCTAGGTACCTGTGCTGAATACCAAGTGACAACACACAGCCACATGCTCTCTCGCAAAAACTTTTCCCACCATTCCCTTGGTATATGAAGAGAACAGGATCCCTTGGTATATGAAGAGAATAAGAATACTTTCCTCAGTGTCTGGGAGGCAGGAGAGGGGTTGTTTCTGCAACCAGCCCCAATGTTGCTATAAACCCCTCCCGCCCCAAAGACATTAGGTAAATGTTTACTTACTATGATACTCAGGTTAATGTAACTCACGCCACTTTAAGACCCTTCCGCGCCTGCACTCACAGCTAAGTTGCTGGGAATCAGGACCCTCTCTGTAGAGAGTGCTACAGGGCTCCATACAGCTGCAAGCTCAACACTTTTGCTGCTAGTACAAACTTAAGGAAATAAGTTTGTGATATTGCAAAAGCACTTTCTTGAGTGTCTTAAGAACAGTGTCTTGATCCTACATTAGGAGAGCGAGACCAGAAGTTATTCTGCCAATGTATATGTAAAACACGTGGTAATCTGAGGATTGAACCATTGGAATCAGAGAAAGGATGCTGTTTGGAGGAGTACCTGTTTAAGCTATGGATTGAATTTCATGGTTTTTTTTAAATATGTGGTGAAATATGCATGTTGAAACACATTTTGTAAATATTTAAGGATTGTTCTAAGCTTTTTAAAAAAATCTTTTTATTTTTTTTACAACAGGTTAAAAAAACATACAACAGAAACGCTTTTATAAGATACAATTAGTGATACAAATATAAGATCTTCTAAACAATCACTGGCATTGCTCTACTACTAGCTATAACACAGTGGCATTAACAATTTGACCCTTTTTTTGTACTTATTCTGCTTATTAATTTTAAACTGACTAGTCACAGACTGAATTTGGGAACCAGCTGGCAAAGTCACAACTTCATTTTGATAATGAATACTGTAGATGTGCAAGAGCTTAGAAAGATTTTTTGGAATATAATTTCCTATGTATGAAAGTTAATATGATAAATGAATAACAAATTAGTATATTACTTAAATTTTAGTTAAATATTCTGGAAAAAATTGTCTTACATGCTTGGCAATACCACAGAGCAACCACAAAGTTAGATTTTAAATTTGAAAGTTTAAAATTATTAAGGAAATATTTTAAATAGAAAATTCCACATTCTTCATATTAAATGATTTTAAAAATATAAAATTTATTGGAATTAATTTCATCTAGAATTTGTTTCATAGCAAGTATGTGGGCTATAAAAATGGATATTCCTTCACTTTAAAATAATTAAGAATCTGATTGTGAGTTTAACTTAAAGGAGAATGCTTTCTAAAAGTTTTTTTGAAAAGGTAATTTAAAATCTATACTACTACACTGGTTACACTGGATTAAGAGAGTTCAGTCAAAATGCACCCCTACCTTTCTACTTAAATATTGTTTCTCTGACAACCTGATAGCAGGTGAGTGTCATTCCACTGGGAAAATAACATTCCAAAAAATCTGTGATATTAACAGAAAAACCAGATCATCTATGATTACCTGCTTCTTAAATATGAGAATATAAGTTAAATTAATTTGATTGGTTTAAAAAATAAAAACAATATATACCAGCAGCTTAAACCAAAAATCAAAATTAAAAAAAAAAAAAGGAAGTCAGTGATGGTTCCAAATAAAAATCACAAAACCATGAAATCATTTTGCTTATAACAGAAATTTCAAAATAAATGTGAAGGATTTTTTAAAAAGTCTTGCACCACTGGCTTCAGGACACAGGACTATTTTCTGCGAAAAAAAAAATGCTTGAAGCAGAATCACAGGTATGGCTCTACCAGAATTGGGCACTGTAACCCACCAGAACAGAAGCATGAGATAGTCCAAAAAGGAAAACCAGTGTGGGGGAAGTTTCTCATTCTTATGAAATACCAGTAAAGCCACAGCATTCACAAAGGCCACGTCCTAACCCTCTACATGTGGGAAGCCAACCTGCTCCTTCTTGATCTTCTTCTTGGGCCCGGCCTCAGTGGGTTTCTCTGACTCAGAGCGAGTTCTAATTGATCTTCTCTGTTGCTTCTTTTCTACTGAGCCTAAGAGATGATTTAAACAAACAAACAAAAATTTGTTTACAGACACCCTGACATTTGTGTAATTAAGATTTGAATAAATTCTTTCCTTTTCTTATCCATTATTTCTGGAATTTTAATAGTGAATTGCTAGAAAGTATTAAATATTTGGGAGAACATAATTCTTCAACAGGTAAAACTGAAAGGCTGAGGAGTTGAGATACAGAATACTAAAGTACACTAATAAAGGGGAATAGGATTTTTATAAATATAAAGTCAAATCAAAATGAGACATAGTTTAGTTTTAAAAGCAGGTAAACATATAATTGAGGGGATGAAGGGACTGAAGGGAAGGGTAGAATGACTTCATTATCTAGATGACATTAGGAATCACTTGTTCAAAATTCATCAGTATTTAACATTTTACATTTTAACAAATGAGTTGAATTAAATTTGACATATAAAATGGTTTAACAGTGCTTGGTGCACTTATATAAGATTTGCTATTGTTATAAACAACCAAAGTAGGAAAAGCACAGAAATGTGACCAAAACCTAACCATTAATTTGACTATCAAAGGACTTCTTTTTTTTTTTTGGAAACAGAGTCTCACTCTGTCACCCTCAGTAGAATGCTATGGCGTCATAGCTCACAGCAACCTCAAACTCTTGGGCTCAAATGATCCCCTTGCCTCAGCCTCCCTAGTAGCTGGGACTACAGGCACCTGCCACAATGCCCAGCTATTCTCTTAGAGACAGGGTTCTCTCTCTGGCTCAGGCTGGTCTTGAACTCATGGGCTCAGCCGGCCTCAGCCTCCCAAAGTGCTAGGATTATAGGCGTGAGCCACCAAGTCTGGCCAAAGGACTTCTTATACTTAAAAAAGAATTAGTTGCGGGTGGCACCTGTGGCTGAGTGAGTAGGGCGTTGGACCCATATACGGAGGGCAGCGGGTTCAAACCCAGCCCTGGCCCAACTGTAACCAAAAAATAGCTGGGCATTGTGGCAGGCGCCTGTAGTCCCAGCTGCTCGGGAGGCTGAGGCAGGAGAATCACGGAAGCCCAAGAGCTGGAGGTTGCTGTGAGTCCTGTGACATCACGGCACTCTACCGAGGGTGGTAAAGTGAGACTCTGTCTCTACATTATTAAAAAAAAAAAAAAAGAGAGAGAATTAGTTGCCTTGGTGCCCGTAGCACAGTGGTTATAGTGCCAGCCACGTACACTGGTGGGTTCGAACCTGGCTGAGCCAGCTAAAGCAACAATGACAACTGCAACAACAACAAAAAAACACCCGGGCGTTGTGGCAGGTGCCTGTAGTCCCAGCTACTAGGGAAGCTGAGGCAAGAGAATAGCTTAAGCCCAAGAGTTGGAGGTTGCTGTGAGCAGTGATGTCCACCCAGGGTGACACAGTGAGACTCTGTCTCAAAAATAAAAATAAATAAATAAATAGTCATGGAAAACTAACTGAAACAAATTATCAAGCTTCTTCATGCTAAATGGTAAAATAAGAAACTTTTAAGATTCCTACAGAATACATTCTTTAAAAGTAAATTGAAGAAAGCTCACATGGACCCCATTTTTGGAAGGATAAAACAAGGATTGAAGATCACAGCTTGAAGGAACACTAGGTCAGGGATGATTTCATTCTGAGACCCTGAGAAGGAATTATGCCTTCAATGCAGCTGTCATCTATGGTTTCAGCACTTAGACCACTCAAAGAGTCCTTCCTAAATAAGAGCCACCTCCTATTAACCACAGAAGAAGCTAGTAAGACTGCCTAAAAGATCAGACAGAAGCTACTTCAATATAGACTTCCTGTTTTCTGGTTTCATTGCTCTGGCTACTTGTTAATGGCTTTCCTCACCTTAATTCAAAGCCAAAACAAAGTAAGATTCCACTACTTTGTTTTAGAGAAAGAGCAGTTTGATAATCATGTATTGTTTTGGAGCTGTAGCTAATCAATTTGTAAAACATAAGTCACAAATTACTGACTTTTGGCTCCTCCTTTTACTCACCCTTCTCCTCAAACTGATGAAAATTCTTACTAAGACAACAGATATCCTACCCTCCTAGGCCAGCCTAAAGATCCCAGAGGCCTGTACTTCCGTATAATCATCAGTATTCACAGACTACCAGAGAAGATAAGAATGAAAAGGAGTTACTTAAAAATAAACAAAAAATCTTTACTTGTATTGAGGGTGACAATAAAATTGGACCGTGAAGTGCAGGGGAGATTTGATCCACTGTCTTATAGAGGATAGGGCAATATGACTTAAAATTATTCTAAAGGTTACCAAAGAACATACACATTCGAAACCACTAAAAGTATTATATTGATGTTGTAAGAAAGAGAAAGTGAGCATTTCTAGAATTAGAAAACAGCTTAGAAATCCAGTGTGAATGCAAATATAATTCTTCAACCTACAGAAATGGGGTAGTGCCACATTTTATGTACCCCCTAAATTTACCAAGAAAAGGCTCAAGGTTTTTCCTTGAGCAGTTAACACTGGCTAAGAAGATTATACAATTGATTTCTGAAGGGAGAACAAGTATCCTTCCTGACTTTTAAACTACTTTTGAAGATATTTTCACAAAAAGCAAATTGGTCATTTTAAGTAAGACAAGGTATACTTTTAACCAAAAGCTGATAACCAAACTTAAACCAAGGTCAATCTTAATTTACAACCTTAGGTTGCCTGCCTAAGGAACAATCAGGCTGCCTTTTTCCAGATATCAAGAATTATAACCTTATAGTTAAAAAAAGAAGAAAATGAAAGTAAACATTCATAGTAGATCTTAAGTCTTACCATGAAAAGACTACATGAAAATACAATGTTCAGTAGCAAGGGGAAGGAAAAAACGAAAATAAAAGCATAGTATTTAAGAAAATAAAAGCATAGTATTTAAGATTAGTTTAATATTATATGAAAATTTTATTTTCTCCCTAGTTAGGAGAATGTAGATTTTTAAATAAAGACCCTCCTAGTCTAGGTATTCACTTAAATTCAGAAAAATTACTAACAGTTTAGCATAAAGAGAGATAACAGCACTGATATACCTAACTATGGAAAGCTGAGGCCAAAAGCTTTGTTTGTTTTAGACAGCGTTTCACTATGTTAGCCTTAGTAGAGTGCTCTGGCATCACAGCTCATAGCAACCTCAAACTCTTGGGCTTAAGCCAGCGTTTCTCAACCTGTAGGTCATGACCCTTTTGGGGGTTGAACGACCCTTCCACAGGGTCGCCTAAGACCATCCTGCATATCCAATATTTACATTATGATTCATAATAGTAGCAAAATTACAATTGTGAAGTAGCAACGAAAATAATTTTATGGTCGCGGGTCACCACAACATGAGGAACTGTATTAAAGGGTCGGGGCATTAGGAAGGTTGAGAAGCACTGGCTTAAGCAATTCTCTGGCCTTAGTCTCCTGAAAAGCTGGGACCACAGGCGCCCACCACCAACGCCTGGCTATTCAAAAGCTTGTTTTAATATTCAAAGAAGGGAACAGTATTTTCAATTATGGTTAATTAATGCAAAATCTAAGTTCATCTACTCATTCCTTCAACTTTATAACTGCATGTTTTATGCAGTATTTTGAAATGATGTTAAGTTGTGATTCTGGTCTGGACTCTGTTGCTCCTTTAATTCAGTTTCCTTCTGTTCCCCATGCCCCAACAGATGTGTGCCCAGTTGTGCTGCTGCCGCCTCTTCCTGTCCTGCAGCCCCCATCGTTCACTTTTTTTTTAAGAAGGCTAGCCCAGGCGTGGTGCCCGTAGCTCAGTGGTTAAGGCGCCAGCCACATATACTGAGGCTGGTGGGTTTGAGCCCAGCCTGGGCCTCCCAAACAATGACAATTGCAACAAACTAATAGCTTAGTATTGTGGCAGGTGCCTGTAGTCCCAGCTACTTGGGAGGCTGAAGCAAGAGAATTGCTTAAGCCCAAGAGTTTGAGGTTGTTGTGAGCTGTGATGTCACAGCACTCTACTGAGGGCGACATAGTGAGACTTTGTTCAAAAAAAATGAAGGCAGCGGCTAGCCCAAGTCCCTTTCTAAGTAGTGACTGTTTCATTTTGCTTTTACAGTAATTAAAATCTAACTTAAATTTCCCTTACAATAATTTTTACTCCTCATGCCATTTAAATAACACATTTGCCTGAATTAGTACTGATTCAAAATTACTACCTTAGGTATTTTTTTTTTTTTTTTAAAGAGCTGGGTCTTGATTTGTCCCCCAGGCAGGAGGGGCAAAGAAACTTCTGACAGGTGATCCTCTAAGTTCTGACAAGTGATCCTCCTGCCTTAGCTTCCCAAGTAGCTGGGACTATTGGCACCCGCTCAGGTCTTAAGACTTTGATCCATCCAGAAAACTATGCGGTCACTATGATATTGTGATGTAATAAAAAAAATATATACCTATATACTCGAGTATAAGCCGAGTTTTTCCGGCACAAAATTTATGCCGAAAAACCTGAACTCAGCAAACTCGGCTTATACTCGAGTATATAGGTATATATTTGTCTCTTTCCCTGAATCCTAGCTCAGAACACCTCAAAAAAGAAAAACCAAAACTCTTGTAATTTCCTGAGTGGGATGAATAGTAGGTGCATCTTTTGTTTTAATATTTGGTCTTTGACCCTGGTTCCTATTCCCTTGGAACTTTCTGGGTGATAAGAGTGTCTTCTGTTCTAATGCGGCAACTCTTAGATGGATGAAGGCCACTCCCCAGAAAGACCCAGCCATGAATAGAAGCTTTCAGCTTCCATCCTCTGAGAAAAGGAGAGGGGATAGAGATTGAGTTAACTGATCATGTCTACATGACAAAGTCTTGACAAAAATACCTAAACTATAGGGTTTGGAGAACTTTGGGATTACTGAACATGTGAAGGTGCCTGAGGGCAGTGTGCCCACAGAGGGCACAAACCTTGCCCTGTGCCTTTCTTCCATCTGTCTGTTCATTTGTATCCTTTGTCAAAAGTCCTTTATAATAAACTGGTTAATGCAAGCAAAGCATTTTCCTGAGTTCTGTGAATTGCTTTAGCAAATGATTTGAACCCAAGGAGGAGGTTGTGAGAATCTGCAATTTATAGCTGGTCAGTTAGAAGTTTTGAAGCTGAGACTTGCAAGTAGCATCTCAAGTGCAGGTGGTCTTATAGGACTGAACTCTTTTTGTTTTTTTTGAGACATGATCTCACTTTGTCACCCTGGGTAGAGTTCTGGCGTCATACCTTACAGTAACCTCAAACTCTTGGGCTCAAGGGATCCTCTTCCATCAGCCTCTCAAGTAGCTAGGACCATAAGTACCTGCCACACCCTTGGCTGGTTTTATAGATTGTGTTTCACTCTTGCTTAGGCTGGTCTCTAACTCCTGAACTCAAGCAATCTAACCAACTTGACCTCCTAGAGTGCTAGGATTACAGGCGTGAGCCACCGTGCCTGGCCTAGGATTGAACTCTTAATTTGAAGGATCTGACTCTAACTCCAGGTAGACACTGTGAGAACTGAAATGAATCACAGGATACCGAGCTCGTGTTGGAGAACTGGCCAGTGTAGGGGAAAAAAACCCCATGCCTCTGGGTCAAGAAGTGTGTTCAGCAGTGACAGTATAATAGGACAAAAACGATTTGTCCTTTTTTCTATTAAACGGTAATTTCTTGGATATTCAAAAAACATTTTACTTTTATTTATTTATTTGAAACAGAGTCTCACTACGTCACCCTGGGTAGAGTGCTGTGGAATCACAGCTCACAGCAATCTCCAACTCTTGGGCTTAAGCAATTCTCTTGCCTCAGCCTCCCAAGTAGCTGGGACTACAGGCGATGCCACAACAGCCAGCTACCTTTTGTTGCAGTTGCCATTGTTGTTTAGCTGACCCAGGTTCAAACCTGCCAGCCTTAGTGTATGTGGCTGGAGCCATAATCACTGTGCTGTGGGTGCCAAGCCTCAAAAAATATTTTAAAAGAACATGAAACAATAAATAAATCTCTCCATTAATTCATCCTTCCCTATTGAAATAACTTCTTTTACAATTCAATTTTGAAAATATAATTTGCTTTTGATAACAATGTTTCTTAGGAACACAGCTACCACATTACAGCAGAGCAAAACTATGACTTCTCAAAATAGATCTATATACTCTTTATTCATACACACCTGTAGGACCAGATGTTGGTTCAGGAGATGATATATTCTGTGTTGGCTTTTCATTTCTCTGGTTTGGTGCAGAAATTATAAGTCTGTCTTGGCCCCTGACACTTATTTCTGTTTTGTTACCAATTCCCTTTAAAATAAGATAAAATAAAAAATAGGTGATTATCGGGCAAATGGCATTATACATTATAGGCTTATAAAGATGGCTTAAAATGATCATAATTTGCTTAGATTTTGTGTGTGGTCTTTCATTACAGTTATTATCTTAGCCATTATCTGAACAACTTTATTAAGTCATCAAGATATGCTCTAAAATATACAATGAGACCATATGGGGAAAGAGACTATGTGTCTAAGACCAGGTGATGAACCTGCGCCCAATTTTCTATCAAAAACAAAGCATTTTCTGGTCTGAATAGTTTCTTCTTTTACTCATATTACAGTCAGAGAACTCTAGTCATTTTTATTTGGTAAAGTACTGTATTACACAGACAAAAATGTCAAGATGTTTTAAGAGATAAGGATATCCTTAGATACAGAAATATGTCTTTCACGGTGAACAAAATGTGACCCAATAGAGTGATGTATAGCAGATAGAAGGAAGGTGTAATTTAGGTCTCCTTTTAATTTAGGTATTTTTTAATGCAATGAAATTGAAGTAAAGGAGTGATTTACAAATATATTTATATATACTTTTAACATCTTTTTTAATTTTTGGAAACAGTCTCACTCTGTTGCCCTGGATAGAGTGCCATGGCATCAGCCTAGCTCACAGCAACCTCAAATTCCTGGGCTCAAGTGATCCTCCTGTGTTAGCCTCCTGAGTAGCTGGGACTACAGGCACCCACATGCCGAGCTAGTTTTTCTATTTTTAGTAAAGACAGGGGCTCACTCTTGCTCAGGCTAGTCCTGAACTCCTGGCTTCAAGGGATCCTCCCAACTTGGCCTCCCAGAGTGCTAGGATTATAATAAGTGTGGGTCACCCTGCTGACTCAAAGCCTCCTTTTTAACTGATAGTTTTTGTCTGAAATTCCTTTTACATGGTATTCTTTGGAGAGGCAGTGATAATGTCTGATTTATACATCTAGAAGGATATAAAACTAGCTTCAAGAATGAAGCCAACTTGCATCCAAAAAGATGTGAACTATTCATTTGTTATTTAAAAGACAAGAAATAGTCATTTGCTACCAGAAGAACCAAGTGAAGGATGCAACTTAAATTTTTCCAAGCAGCTTAGCCTTACAGAGGTCAGTTGAACAGACTGGAAGAAGCAGGCTAATAGGGTACCCTTAACATTTCTCCTTAGGGAAATTTGTTACCAGTGAGGCATACCTATATTTAATTATTTTAATGAACATGTGATTATGTTAGGAAAAACTAAGCACTGAATTTTTTTAAAAGTATACATTTAAGAGACACAAGTAAATTGAAATCACAAACCCAAAACTGTGGTGTAGGTGGGGAGGATGGTGAAGAGTTGTACGGAACAAATACTACCAATGTTATATGAGTAAGTTTAAAGAAGTCTTAACCCTAACGTGTAAGTGCCCTAAATGGAGGCCCAAGGGCAAACCAACGGAGGCACTAAGCTTGTAGAGCCTGTTTCTACCCCACAACCTAACAATTCTCACAGCTCATCATTATTTTAAAAAGTCTGGGATTTATCTAGAATGCAGTTAGCTATCCCAAATCAAAAGATTCTAATGAAATTGCTGGTGCAATCAAACAGGTCAGCAGGTACAATTATTATAGTAGATTTTGTAAAAATGGTTAATTCAGATAACTGACAAAAAAGTTTTTAATAAGAAGCACACTTTACAAATAAGAAAACACCACAAACTAGAAACAGGCAAAGTGCCCAGATTTTTTCCATGACTTTGGGGAGCTAAGCTCAATTCTGGCTGCACAATGCAAGATTAATCTACTACAGATGGGAGTATTACAAAAGAGGAGAAAAACAACCTTTTGCTTGTCTTTTTCATCTATAGAATAAACTGTATATTTCAAATGCAGTGGATACAAAGATATAAAAGGCATTTAAATTATGTCCTATTTTTTTAAATGCCAAGGGTGACTACTTTTGAAATACCATCCCCCAGGAAACCCCATGAAAAAAGAGGATACCTTTGTTGAATAAACAAATTGATCGATGAATTTCCCATCCCCTGTAGCATTCTGAAGTGCAAACACTTGTTCAATTTTCACAACTGGAGACATGTTACACTTCTGTAAATCCAGGCTTCCCTTGTGCATAGTGATGGAAGCTGGTAGGGATTTCCTTGCTGCTGCTGTTTTCCAGGCGATTTTCACAGGAGGCGGCTCTTCCTCTTCCACACTGGTGTGCCTCCTCTGGCTGTGCCTCCGAGGCTCAGTGCCTGACGGTGAGGAGGCCGCCTCCCCAGCCTCGGTCTGTTCTGGCTGAGTAGTCAGCACAGATCTTGGTCTTCGGGTTTTTTTAACTTCAGCTTTAGAGGCAACATTCTTTTTTGCTTGGGATAAAGCTTCTTCAGGCTGTTTATCAATATAGATAAAAGTATACTGTTCTACTCTTTCTTCTCGGGTCATTTTCAATGCTTTCTCAGCATGGGCAATACCAATATCCCACTGTGCACGTTCTCTTTGAGGTCGAGGTTTACGAATCTTTAAAAAGATACAGAAATTATCAGACATGCTTTAATCTAATAAGTACAATTAAACCAATATTTATTTCCCATATGAACCTGTTATCTTTTCAGGTATACATAAGTATGTTCAGGTTCTTCGGTAGTAAGTAGAATGTTCTAACTCTATAATTTTGATAAATCTGTATTACTCTATCACATGACAGGAAGACCTATGATCTTTTATAGATACGTCCTTTGTGGATCACTCTGCTGGACAAGTCCCCCCAAGGAGGAAGTCATCCTTCTCAGAGCCTAAAAAATCTAGTGGTAATGAAGGAAAAGAACAGAACAATTCTGAAAAATTATTATTTTCAGTGGCTAATAAAACACTAAAATTAAAATGATACCCCAAAGCTCCTATTTCTCCTCCCTAAATGGATGGTCAGTCAGGGGTGCTACAGAGATCACAACAAAGCTAACGGGCAGAGAACCAACATTTGAAATTATGCTACTAGTTTATACCATGATGCAAACAGGGACAGAATGAAGTGGAAGGGGACAGCTGCGAGGAACAAACGAAAACTGCCAAGACAAAGGACAACAGGTATGTATGAGGAAAAAAAAAAACAAAACCCAAATCACAGTGTCCATGGGTCTCTAGTATTAAGAGTTGATCAGAAGGCTTTGTATTGGCAAGAGGTTAGAAAACTTTGAATAAAGGTATGTGAGATGGTCAAAGTAATTAGGAATTACCCAGGTGATAAGACTGAGACAATCAGAAATAAGTTGATGAAACTATGGGACAGTATATGTCAAATATTGATAAATCTGTAAAATGTAAGTCTGATAAAATTATTCAAAATCTTGCAATAAAATTTATCTTTTGAGTGTAAAAATGTCAAATTTCTGAATCACAAGTGACTCACACTACAATCAGTTGAGTTTAAAATCTCAACCAGATTATCAAGAGTTCATGTCAAAATTCTAAAACATCCTTCACTATATCAAACATATTTATATTTCCCAATTCCATCACTGGCATAATCTTGGTTGAACCAGTCACTAGAGCTTTCTATGCCTTATTACTTCATCTGTAAAAAAAAAAAAAAAAAAGGAATAATAGTATCTACTATATACCTCATATAGGTTGTTAGGAAGAGTAAATGAATTAACATACCCAAAATGTTTAACACAATACCTAATTCACAGTAGGTACTCACTGAATATTTTTAAAACTTTACTTTTATAAAATAATGTCACTAAAGAATAAAGAGAAACTATAGAAAGATGCTGAAATAGAAAAAAGACTAAAAATCCCTGGCAAAATCTATATTTCACTAGCATATAGTAGACATACACATTAATTCAATTCACAATAGAATCCACTAGTGTATTAAGAAAGTAATTAAAGTTTTTGACAGTACTATATGTTGTTTATATGAATATAAAATATACTGATATATTTACAAATTTACCGATTACTTACCAGTACGATTGAAACTGAGTTTCAGTTTAAAGGAGTTTTAAAAAGACAAATCATGCTAACCATTGTCTGAATTCAAGTATGAAAAATTCTTCTAAATTATTAAGTTTTTAAAAACTATATTAGATTAATAATATTAATATGTTGTCAGTTACCTTTTGCTTCTCAGAGTGATTGCTGGCCTGTTTGGTAGCCTCCGCCAGTAATTCTTCATACTGTTTATGACCTTTATACTCCCGTACCCGCTTTTCATGAACCCAAGCCCTCTCAGGCTGGTTGCTAAAAAATTGAACATGATATTCCCGGGCACCTGCAGGTAAAAATTCTTATTAACCATTTTAGAACATAAGCATCCACACACACTCTGCCAAAAGTGAGGACTTAACCCAGGTTCCTTAGTTTTAATCCCATTAAAACATGTATGTTTTAGATTGTCCAAAAATATATTCCAGTACCTACCAATTACAGAACTAATGACCATTGTAAAAATCACCTGCAAGTGATCAAAATTAGTAACTTTTTTTTTTTTTGAGACAGAGTCTTACTTTGTCTCCCACAACAGCCCACCACAATGCCTGGCTATTTTTTTTGTTTTTTTTTTGCAGTTTTGGCAGGGGCTGGGTTTGAACCCGCCACCTCCAGCATATGGGGCCCGTGTCCTACTCCTTTGAGCCACAGGCGCCACCCTGGCTTTTTTTTTTTTTTTTTTCATTGAATCATATCTGTGTACATTAATGCAATTATGGAGTAAAATGTGCACCACCTGGCTATTTTTTAGAGATGAAGTCTTACTCTTGCTAAGGCTAGTCTCAAACTCCTGACCTCAAGCAATCCACCCACCTCGGCCTCCCAGAGTGTTAGGATTACAGGTATGAGCCACTGTGCCTCGCGTAGATAGGCGGGCAGATTGTTTGAGCACAGGAGTTCAAGACCAGACTGAGCAAGCTTGACACCCTGTCTCTGAAAATAGCTGGGCATTGTGGCGGGCACCTGTAGTCCCAGCTACTTGGGAGGCTTAGGCAAAAGAGCCTCAGAGTTTGAGGTTGCTGTGAGCTATGATGTCATGATACTATACTGAGGGCAACTAAGTGAAACTGTCTCAAAAAATAATAAAAATAAAATAAAATAAAGTAATAGATATAACCTACATTAAAAAAGCTTTTTGGAGTTCTCAAATTTTAAGAACAAAAGGTGTCTGGGTACCAAACACCTGAGAACTCTGCCTAAGAGCTGTGCTACTCTTGATTCAACCAACATGCCGGTCTGTGACAAAGCATGTACATAGAGCACAAATTTGAGAGCACAAATTTAGAAGCTCTGATAGTAATTTGACACTGTCAAGACATTTAGACATACCATCAGAGGCCTCATATACTATGTTTTTTGGTGGAAGGGGCTTCCTTTCTAAAAATCAAGTTTTATTACATTTTATAGGAATATTTGTACATGGTGGACTAAAAATTTAAATAACAATAACAAAAAAACTGGTCTTTTACCAAAAATAGTACAGAAAATACTGCTCTAGAGAAAAAGTTTCAGATCAACAGAGAAATGTAGGAATTGGTCTTCTCCGGGAATCCAAGGTAATTCAGGTAGGGAAAGAAAGGCAACAGAGGATTCCTCAATAAAAAAAAAATTGACTATAGGCTTCGACTGAACTGACTTAGTTATCTGAAATCTATTATATCTTTAACTTGACAAATTTTAATTTTTTTAGACATTACAGAAGATTATCTAAGGAATTACTTTGAAACCAGATTACAACCTCTATGTAAAATAGCCTGTAAAAAGAGAGAAACAGTTTAGACTTCCACATCATCTAATCTGAGAAAGATGAGACAAGCACAATTCTGATCAATCAAAGGTTTATAAAAAATCCAAGGATTTTGGGGGAGAAAAATAGAAATATAATCTAAGTTAATAGATAAGCTTGCAGGAGAGAATAATGGGTACAGGTAGCTTGGTTAAAAGAACCTTGTACATAATTCATTTCCAAAAGCCAGAGTTATGGGCAGTGCCCATAGCTCAGTGAGTACAGCGCCGGCCACATACACCGAAGTTCGAACCTGGCTTAGGCCAGCTAAAACAACAATGACAACTGCAACAACAACAACAACAACATTGTTTCAGGCGCCTGTAGTCCCAGCTACTTGGGAGGCTGAGGTAAGAGAATTGCTTATGCCCAAGAGTTGGAGGCTGCTGTGAACTGGCACTCTACCCAGGGTGACAACTTGAGGCTCTGTCTCAAAACAAACAAACAAACAAACAAACAAACAAACAAACAACAACCAAATAAAAGCCAGAGTTATTTATTTAGAAGTAAACATATAATCCTAAAGGACTTTAATTCTAATTAAAAATATAAAAACTGAAACTCACAGGTAGTAAAATCTCATTTCAATCTATATTTTCACTATCTTCCTCCATTAAATAACTTACTAGAGAGGAAATGAATCAAATAATTTGCCTATTTGTTGGCACTTTGTTTCCTACTTACTGGAAAATTATAAAGTAACAGGGCCCCTGCCTGTAATACCAGCACTTTGGGAGGGTGAGCTGGGAAGAATGCTTGAGGCCAGTAGTTTGAGACCAACTAGGGCAAAAAAATGAGACCCTGATGCTATAAAAATTTCTTTTTAGTTTTTAAAAAGAGTGAAGTAGGCGGTGCCTGTAGCTCAGCTGATACGGCACTGGCCACATACACCAAAGCTGGCGGGTTTAAACCTGGCCACAGCCTGCTGAAAACAAAAAAATAGCTGAGCGTTGTGGAGGGTGCCTGTAGTCCCAGCAACTTGGGAGACTGAGGCAAGAGAACTGCTTAAGTCCAAGAGTTTGAGGTTGCTGTGAACTGTGACGCCACGACACTACCAATGGTGACACGGTGAGACTCTGTTTCAAAAAAAAAAAAAGAGAAGACTCTAGAAACTTGAAAAATCAAGAAACAAGCATATCTGTCCCTGAAGAAATACCTATATACTCGAGTATATACGGTAAGCGAAATTTTCAATAGAAAAATGTTGACAAATGTTTTTATATAATAAAAATAATACAAAAATAAAACCCTCTAGTTTTAAACTTAAATATCTGCTAAGATTAAAATTAACAATAGGAATCGTGTAATATTATTTCCAATGCTGAGTAAAAGTCTTCATTTCCATATCTGCTGATTGCTATATACATAGAGATGAGGAATTATCACTGAACTTTTACTAGTAGCTACGTATCTGGAGGAAGAAACTGTGGGCTTTTTGAAGAGAGTGTAAAGAAAGAGACTTTTGCTTTTTATCAAACATATTTTTATAAAATGTTACCTTTGCCCTAATGAACATGTCATAGTTTTAAAAAAGCCTGTAATTTTTAACTTTAAAATTTAAAATGAGACCTAAAAATAAAATACTATGTACAATTTAAAATAGTAATGTGATCCAAACACTTTTCAATATGCCCCACCCCCTTTTTTTGAGATAGAGTCTATGTCACCCTGGGCTCACAGCAACCTCAAACTCTTGGGCTTAAGTGATCCTCTTGCCTCAGCCTCCCAAGTAGCTGGGACTACAGGGCCCACCACAATGCCCAACTATTTTTTTGTTGTAGTTGTCATTGTTGTTTAGCAGGCCTTGGCCAGGTTTGAACCCCAGCCTTGGTGTGTGTGGCCAGTGCCCTAACCACTGAGCTATGGGCACTGAGCCTCAATGTGTTCTTACAAAGAATTATTATAGCTTCATATGTGAAAAATTCTTAAATATATTTTCCAATGGTAAGATTGTGACTTACAGCCATACTGTCTAACAACAATATGAAACCCAAAGATCACTATATATGATTAAGATAAAATCTGCAAAGTGGCTTAGATAAGAAGCAACACAAGATCCTTCATGGGCATCTTGTGTGGAGACATAATCCATGGAACTTTTATGTTGTGCTTTCTAGTTTTCTAGTTTCACAATTATACAACATGGTCCTATAACAGAGTATTATCTGACAATAAAAAGGGATAAGCACTGGTACATGCTGACAGGGGAACCTCTAACACAACACATGGGGGTGACAGTGGTCAGATAAAAGGCCAATCTACAGAGACAGGAAGTTGTTCCTAGCTATACCATTTCTGTCTGCTAATAGATTCAGGATTTCTTTTAGGGGTTAATGAAAATGATCTAAATTTAGATTGTGGTAATAATATAGTTGGCCAACTCTGTGAATGTCCTAAATAATTACTGAATTGTATATGGAAGATATGATTTAATAAAGTTATTATTTTCTTTAAAAATAAAAGAAAATATTGTATTTTTTTATTTATTTAGAGACAGAGACTCACTCTATTGCCCCAGGCTACAGTGCCATAGCATCATAGCTCACAGCAATCTCAAATTCTTGGGCTAAAGAGATCCTCTTGCCTCAGCCTCCCAAGTAGCTGGGACTGTAGGCGCCCACCAAAACACCTAGCTGGTTTTTCTATTTTTAGTAGAAATGAGTTCTTGCTCTTACTCAGGCTGGTCTCTAACTCCTGAGCTCAAGTAATCCACCCACTTTAGCCTCCCAGAGGGCTGGGATTACAGGTGTGAGGCACCATGCCTGGCTGAAAATATTTTAAATCTTTGTCAAAATATGCATTATATTTAACCTAAATTCTCTTATTTCTGGCAGTAATATAAACAAAATCAGTTTTTCCAACACTAAAGTAGAAGATTGCCAAGGGAGTAGCAGATTGTATTGGGTTAATTAATTAAACTAAATTTAAATACTTCTTTCGAAATACAGATGAGGCATAAATGTGCTTTCATTTGTATTTTGTAAAAATGCTGATATTAGCAGTTTTCATAAAATAATTAAATGTGAAACTCTTTATATAAGCTCAAAAGGATGCTTTCGTAAGGGGAGAGAGTTTAAGAGGCATAGCTGACATAAAGTAATTTTTTAGAGAATTCTGGAGGCCCAGATAGGAACATGAATTGGTTTATTTCAGAAGGTGTGGCCTTTCTGCAAAATCCTTGTCTTTTCTTTTCCCACTCATACAACCACAGATTATTAGAGCCACAAGGTACTTCAGAGACTGCTAGTCCAACACTCTCCTTACATAAATGAAGGAACTAGGATTGCCTCCCCAACCTCTATCAACTATGACTGCACGGATTTAATTGTTTTCTCTCTAATATAGTGTTTAAAAGAAGAGCTTATGAAAAAAAAATTTCCTTGAGACTCTCTTTACTTTTTTGAAACAGGGTAGCAGCAGCATTGCTTCACAGTGCTGCTCATGTAAGGATCACGTAAGAAAATACATAAGAGAACCGGGCAACACAGTGCACTGCCCAAAACAGACACTCAGCAATGTTAGTGTTTTCATTTCTGCCCCACTGACGCCTCCATTCTCCATTAATGTTTAATCAGCACATGATATTGCCAAGATGAAAGATGGTCAGTCCAGACTGCCTCCTGTACTAGGACAAATTCCTGGCTATATGGAAAAAGAAATACAAATATGGCTGAGCCTGTCACAAATCTGACTTGCGAGACGTAAGCAGACATTTCTTCCCCTCATAATAATGAACAAGGCCAAAGATAGAAAGTTTAAGGTGAAAGAAATTAGAGTAAAGCTGTCACAGACAATGAGGAGTGCAACACACAAGGATGAGTTCACAAAGCAAATATTCAGAAGTAAGCTCCATGCTCAAGCTTTCCTTGGACTACTAAGCAAGTCTGTTCCAAGTGCTAGAATCTCAGGAATCTAATCCATATCAGGTTTTGGTCAAATTCAAAAAGAGGGTAGAGAAAAATTAGAAAACATCTTTCCTTAATTTTTTATAACATTCCCAAGGTAGAATTCTATGTTACATAGCTAGATTCAATTTGTATTGTCATGTTATATCAAATTTATAAGGATGCCGAGTAAATTTACAGATTTAAAAGTAGAGTGGAGGAGGAAAAGAGCATTGAGCAAAATTTATGAGGATGAAAAGTAACTGTCTGGATAAAAAGATGACCACCCATAACAGCAATGATAAAATAAAAAAGTTCAGACTGGGCACAGTGGCTCATGCCTGTAACCAGCCCGCTGGGAGGCTGAGGTGGGTGGATTGCTTGAGGTCAGGAGTTCAAGACCAGCCTGAGCAAGAGTGAGACCCTGACTCTACTAAAAATAGAAAAACTAGTCAGCATTGTGGCAGGTGCTGGTAGCCTCCAGTATTCAGGAGGCCAAGGCAGGAGGATTACTTGAACCTAGGAATTTGAGGTTGCTGTGACCTAGGCTGATACCACAGCACTCTAGCCTAGGTAAAAGAGCGAGACTCCATCTCAAGGGAAAAAAAAAAAAAAAAAAAAAAAGGAAGAGAAACAAAAATGTTCAAAGAAGGTTTGGCCCCAGTGCTTATTATTAAGTTCATATAAGATATTTATCAATCCTAGCACTCTAGGAGGGTCAAAGTGGGTGAATGTCCTGAGCTCCTGAGTTCAAGACCAGCCTGAGCAACAGCGAGATCCCATCTCTAAAAATAGCTGGACGGTGTGGTGGGCACCTGTAGTCCCAGCTACTTGGGAGGCTGAGGCAAGAGGATTGCTTGAGCCCAAGAGTTTGAGGTTGCTGTGAGCTGTGATGCCACCCTACGAAGGGCCACAAAATGAGACTCAGTGTCAAAAAAGAAAAAAAAAAGGGGGGCAGGGTGGTGCCTGTGGCTCAGTGAGTAGGGCGCCAGGCCCATATACCGAGGGTGGTGAGTTCAAACCTGGCCCTGGCCAAACTGCAACAAAAAATAGCCAGGCGTTGTGGTGCATGCCTATAGTCATAAAAAAAGATATTTTATCACTTATCCATATGCTTTCTGTTTTTTGGGGGTTTTTTTTTCCTTTTGTTTCTGTGACAGAGTTTCAAGCTGTTGCCCTGGGTAGAGTGATGTGGCAACACAGCTCACAGCAACCTCAAACTCTTGGGCTTAAGATATTCTCTTGCCTCAGCCTCCCAAATAGCTGGGACTACAGGCGCTTGCCATAATGCCTGGCTATTTTTCTGTTGCAGTTGTCATTGTTGCTTTAGCTGGCCTGGGCCGGATTTGAACCCGTGAGCGTCTGTGTATGTGGCTGGCGCCCCACCCACTGAACTACGGGCACTGCCTCCATATGCTTTCTTTAGAAAAATATGAAAGGACAGTCAAGATTAAGGTCTTTAAAAAAAAGGGAGTGTGAAAAAGGGAGCTTGTTAAGGAAAAACAAGGATGTCATCAGTTACAAAGGCCCCATGCTGGTTTAAGATGATTGTCATTATTTTATCAGTTATTAAAAACTCATGTAGATATGTGTATTTTTGTATTGTATTATATACAGGGTGGTCATGAAGTTCGTGTGCAATTTAAAATGGTGTGCAATTTAAAACTGCACGTGAACTTTATGGCTACACTGTATTATGTGTGTATTCTTATATTCACATATAACATTTAAAAATCACTTTGTTCCGATCTTTCATTTAACAACTACATGTACTTATACCTTTTCTTACCTCTTGTGTTAATTTTGGTATGGACTTCGAGCAGGGGATCACTTGAGACCATACAAGGCCACCAAGGATAGGTTCCCACCTTGGACCAAACAAGATCACCAACCTGGAACTTAACACCAGTAGATACTTCTGTTGTTGGAACAGAAGATAGTATTGGCTGAACCTACAGGAAAAGGTCACGAAACTTCATCAGAAGAGAAACTGCAAGAATGAAACTATATACAAAGTACATTAAAAATGCTAACAATGTAAAATTTCTCTTCAATTTTACTTTTCTCTGAAATTAGCAAAAGGGAAGGAGAGAAAAAATTAATAAGCCCTACCTCAAATACTGAAACGAGGATTGACAGTTTCTGTTGCCAAATTATTATTTTTTCTATTACCAAATTATTGATAAGGCATCTTGAGAATATACATGATCAATTTAAAAAATGGTCATATTTTTAAAAAGGAAAATAATTCACTGAAAATATCCAGTTTTCTTATTTTTTGTAGAGATAGGTTGCCCAGGCCAGTCTTGAACTCCTGACCACAAACAATTTTCCTACCTCAGGAATCCCACGCTGGGATTAAAGGCATGAATCACAGTGCCTGGCCCATTTTATACCGTATTTGGTTAGACAATATTCAGTAAGCCACTCACCGGAGCTTCCGCCTTTAGTACAGGGGCTTCTCCCTTTAGTACTGGGTCTTCTCTTGGTTTTTCTGATGCAGCATCAACCCTTTCATTTGGTCTCTAGGTAAAGAGAATAAAATGGCAGTAATCCAAAGAACAGTGACATACAGAAAAATAATCAAAACCAGCAAAGAGAATAAAGAACAATAATTAATTGAACAATATAAAGAGAAAGAATACAAGGCACTCAAGACATTATGCTATGTCTCATGTTCACGTTCCCATCCCACAGCTATATCTAGTTCTTGCTTTCTTTCTCTTTCTTTTCTTTTTCTTCCATTTTTTTTTTTTTTTTTTTTAATACAGGCTTTTAGTCTATCACCTGGATTGGATGCAGTGATATAAACATAGCTCATTATAATCTGAAACTCCTGGGCTCAAGCAAGCCTCCTGCCTCAGCCTCCTGAGTAGCCAGGACTACAGGCATGTGCCATTACACCTGGCTAATTTTTGTTTTTTGTAGAGAGAGGAAATGTCTTGCTCTTACACAGGTTGGCCTTGGGCTCTTGGCCCCAAGCAATCATCCCACACCAGCGTCCCAAAGCAGTAGGATTACAGGTAGAAGCCACTAAACACAGCCTCCTATTTCTTATTATTTTTAAAACTTAATTTCTAATTAAACTTTTTCTTTTTTAACCTAACAGATTATAGAAAATAACTGAGCCCCCTAAGACTACTAATAAGATGTGGAACTTCTCCGCAGAGCATTTGGCAATAGGTATGAGAAGCCTTAAATTTTCAGACTCTGACCCAGCAAATCTAAGAATATATATTGAAAAGGCATTGAGAGCTGTAAAAAAAATGTATATAAGTACAAAGACATGCATACCAGTTCTATTTATAACAGCAAAGTAGTAGAAATAATCTGTATGTCCTAAAATGTAGAGTTACAATGTAAATAAATAGGATATATACATATTTTTAAATGACATTAGTTATAATGTTATTTGAAAGCTAAAAATTGCAAAGCAGTTTAAATAGTGTAATTCTAGTCTTGGAAAAATAATTTTTCTCATGTACACAGAAAAAAAGACTACTTAAAGGATATAAAAGGTTACCACTAGGTAAAGAAACAAATTTTTTTGGTGCCTTTCCATATTTGTCAAATTGTCTATAATAAACATTACTTTTAAAATCACAAACCCTATGTTATTTTAAAAACTAATTTCTAGCCAGGAGCAATGGCGCATGCTTGTAATCCTAGCTCTTGGGAGGTGGGTGGATTGCCTAATCTCACAGGTGCAAGCCCAGCCTGAGCCAGAGAAGGACCCTGTCTCTAAGCAAGACTCTGTCTCTAAAAATAGCCAGGAGTTATGGCGGGCACCTATAGTCCCAGCTACTTGGGAGGCTGAGGCAAGAGAATCATTTGAGCCCAAGAATTTGAGGTTGCTGTGAGCTAAGATGCCACCATAGCACCACTCTACCGAGGTGACCAAGTGAGACTCTGTCTCAAAAAACAAACAAACAAACAAACAAACAACAACGAAAAAAAACCTAATTTCTACAACCTTTTGGGGAGGCAATTTGTAAGTAGCTATCAAAATTCAAAATATGTATATTCTTCAATCTAGCAATAACATTTTAGAAATTTAACCTACAGAAATACACAGAATGAGAAAATCTAAGCAGATGAATGGTATCTACAGTATTATTTTACATCAGTAACTCACATGTCTACCACCATCTTCCAACTTTTTATTTAAAAATAGCCTATAATGCTTTTAAAATATTAGGAACAATGTAAACGAAACAGATAACAGTACTTATCTTTTGGGAAGAGATTAGGAAAATGATAAAGAAAGATCTTTTATACTCTTTAGTGTCTAGTTTGTATAAAAAGTAACTTAATCCTACATTTAAGAGATTTTTAAAAAATTTCTCACTTGTCAGAGAGCAGAATTTAAATCATATGATTTAAAAGAGAGTATCCATTAAATTAGGTCTTAATTCCACTAAAAGAATGTGGTTAATTCTAAAAGCTACTTAAAATCTTCATTTAATTACTTCAAGACATTTAAAGATGCTGCTGTAAAAATGAAATTTTATTAAATAAAGTATTCTTTAAAAAGTCAGGCGTGGGCATGGTGGTAAGTGCATGTAGTCCCAGCTTCTTGGGAGGCTGAGGATGGAGGATCTCGAGCCCAGGAGTTTCAGGCTACAGTGAACTATGATCAAGCCACTGCACTCTAGCCTGGCAACAGAGTGAGATCCTCACCCTAAAAAAACAAAAAAATACCTAAAAACCAAAAAAGAAAGTATAAAAAGGCTTTTAAGTGTTAGGAAAATGGTCCATTATGTAAACCAGACTAAAATCCCAAACCACAACTATCAACCATTCATTCAGCAGTGACTAGAACTTTGCAGGCACAGTTCTGGAAGCTGGGTATATAATGGTGAAACAAAAAGATGTGATCTCTGATCTCAAGTTTACAGCTGCATAGGAAAGACAGACATTAAACAAACATAAACACAAACATCCACTTAAGAAGTAAGTGCTATGAAAAGAAATAATGGTATATATGGGTGTGGAGGTATGTGTTTGTGTTTAGGTATAAAGGTCAGAAAAGGCCTAAGAAAGTAAATTAAAATCTGAGAACCAAATGAAGAGGAATTCGTTTAGTAAAATACGGAGGAAATAACAGTCCAGAAGGAGCAGCTTGTGTGAGGTACCTGAGGTTAAAAAGGTAGAAACTTTCTTAACAGCCTAAGGTTAAAAGGTGAGAACAGGGTGGGACCTGTGGCTCACGGAGTAAGGCACTGGCCCCATACACTGGAGGTGGTGGGTTCAAACCCGGCCCTGGCCAAAAACTGCAAAAAAAAAAAAAAGTGAGAGTGGAGATGCCTAGGCTACGAGGACCTTGTATTTGTATTGAAGTGTTTAAATTTTATTTAAATGCAATAAAGGCACTGAAGAGATTTATATAGAGAAGTGACATGTATCAACTTACATTTTTTTTTAAAGGTCATGTTGGCTGGTATGTAGGGAATATTTTGGAAGGGAGTAAGAAGGGAAGCAGACTGGTTACTTGGGAGGTCAGTGCAATTACCCAGGTGAATGAAAGCAGTGGTAAGTTGCTGACAGGAATAGAATTATCTCGGCCAGATGCTTCTATGCTGGTGCCATGCATATCTACATATGCATACGCATTTGAGCAATGAAAGAAAAATCTATGTTCAAATGAAAAGAATTTTTTTTGATCACTAGTATAATAATGGAGCAGTTTAGTTCATTTAGAGGTTTCATTTCAGTCTAAACGCACAGCTTAAGGTTTCATGCCAGCATCTCTTTCCAATCAAGCTACAGCAGGAAGACAGCAACTTGGGGAGCACATGTGTGAGCAAGAAAGCAAGACACCCTCTGCCGCATTCACTCTCTCTGAGGCGGAAGTGTAAGGGGTCTCGGTAACTCACTCCAGGGCGGACAGACAGGAGGGACTAATCTTCACCATGCAACAGAAGACTACTATTATTAAGCACTGATGTGAAAATCATTCACATTTTTCCCTTTCAGATTAACGATAGGATTTCCTTACAAACCTTTTATTATTCAAATGTCTATATCTTTAAAAATTTTTTTAATTTTTTTTTTTTTTGCCAGGGCTGGATTTGAACCTGCCATCTCCGGCATATGGGGCCGGTGCCCTACTCCTTGAGCCACAGGTGCTGCCCTAATTTTTTTTTTTTTTTGAGACAGAGTCTCACTTTGTTGCCTGCAATAGAGTGCTGTGGCATCACAGCTCATAGCAACCTCAAACTCTAGGGCTAAAGGGATTCTTGTCTTAGCTTCCCAAGTAGCTAAGACTACAGGAGCCCACCACAACACCCAGCTATTTTTGGAGACAGGGTCTCACTCTTGCTCAGACTGGTCTCGAACTCATGAGCTCAAGCAATCCACTCACCTCATCCTCCCGGAGTCCTAGGATTACAGGCATGAGCCCCCGCAGCCAGCTTCAAATGTCTATGTTTTTATAATTTTTTTGGTTCATTCCAGATTGTTGAGATTTCCTTCAGGCTAGTTGAAAGCACTGTCAAAATCAGTTTCAAAGAACTGAAAATTTTCACACAAACTCCTGGGGTCAAGTGATTCCCCTGCCTCATCCTCCCAAGTAACTGGGACTATAGGCACTTGCCTCAATGCCCAACGAGTTTTTCTATTTTTAGCAGAAATGATGTCTTGCTCTTGCTCAGGCTGGTATTGAACTCCTCAACTCAGGGATCCTTCCACCTTGGCCTCCCAGATTGCTAAGATTACAGGTGTGAGCCACTGCACCCAGGACATGCAGTCATTTTAAAAGGCAAGAAGTGAGCTGGGCAGTATAGCTCAGTGGTCAGAATGCTGGCCTTACACACCAGGGCAAGTGGGTTCAAAGCTCACCTGGGCCTGATTAAGGAAAACACACACATACACACACACACACACACAAAAAAAAAAACCCAATAAAATTTAGAAAAGGCAAGAAGTGATAAGGAAAAGAAAGAAGCCCAACAAGATTTATTCTAAACTTTCAAGACTACATAAATGAGAAAGAAGTGAAATCAATTAAGGGTACTATAATTATAGAAAGGGAATATACAGTATAAAATATGCTAGTGCATGAGCAAAACAGATACTTAGCATTTGGATTTGTGTGATGAACTCAGAAGAAAGGTAAGAGGATAAACCAGAAACAGCATGGTATCACAAACACCAATTAAAAAGGGGGCCAGTTTTTAAGAAGAAATGATCAATGGAGGTCAAGTACTTAGGATCAAGAAAAATAATGACTCAACTGGGTGAGTGGCTCATGCCTATAATCCTAGCACTCTGGGAGACCAAGGCAGAAGGATTGTTGGAGGCCAAACCTTCAAGACCAGCCAGCCTGAGCAATAGCCAAATGCCATCTCTACAAAAAATAGAAAAATTAGCCACATGTGATAACACATGCCTACAGTCCCAATTATTCAGGAGGCTGAGTTGAGAGGACTGCTAGAGCCCAGGAGTTTGAGGTCGCAGTGAGCTAAGATGAGGTCACTGCACTCCATTCTGTATGACAGGCCAAGGCCCTATCTCAAAAAAAAATAAAAAACTCATCAAAAGTTTCATTAAGATTAATAATACGTGTCAAGGTTGGGTGTGGTGGCCCACGCCTGTAATCCTAGTACTCTGGGAGGCCGAGACAGGTGGATTGTTTGAGAAGACTCCATCTTTACTGAAATAGAAAATTAGCTGGGTATGCTGGGGCATGCCGGTAGTTCCAGGTACTTGGGAAGCCAAGGCAAGAAGATCATTTGAGCCTTGGAATTTGAGGTTGCTGTGAGCTAAGATGATGCCATGGCACCATACCCCAGGATGACAGAGTCAGACAATGTCTCAAAAAAACCCCAAATACACACACACACACACACACACACACACACACACACGTACATATGTGTCTATCAAATCTGTCAGAATTTCAAATCCTTCATAATATTACCTAAAGAAATCTCAAAAAGATTAACTAAAATTATGTTCCCTAAAAAAAAACCCCAAAACTTACCAGTATATCAACATTAAAATTGGACCGAGAACTTTAAAGGCAATAAACTGGATTTTTTAAACTTTTTGAATAATTAAGTTTGTAACCTTAGAAAATTAAAATGTGGGAGGGTACCCCTACTCAGTGGCTAGGGTGCCAGCCACATGCTGCAGGACTGGTAGGTTCAAACCCAGCCGAGGCCTGCTAAACAAATTAAAAAAAAAAAAAAAAAAAGGGCAGGCATGGTGGCAGGCACCTGTAGTCCAGCTATTAGGGGGCTAAGGCAAAAGAATAGCTTGAGCCCAAGAGTTTGAGGTTGCTGTGAGCTATGATGCCATAGCACTCTACTGAGGGCGACAAAGTGAGACTCTGTCTCAATAAAAAAAAAGTTAAAGAAATTAAAATGTGTACAAAAAGAACATTTTGCATATGAACAATTTCTAGGAATTTTAATGTCTAATACTCTGTGGCTAGAGGACTTGATCTCCTTAGTGTTAATGGGACTAATCCAGCCACTTGGCTTTTGTTAAGTAGAAATGGCAAGCAAAGAGTTAAAGAGACACTGACTGAATGGATAAGCCCCTTGAAGTGCTGATGGGAGACCCAGGATGGCTGAACAGGGCCTACACTCACATGCCTGAAGCATTACACCTGTCAAACAGGAAGAAATGCAGAAACGTTTCCACATGTTTCTAATTTGGTGGGAGGAAAAACAGCTAAAGCAGGTTTTAAAAATACATAATTTCAGTAGTGACCTCAGGTCTCCTGCTGCCTAGAAGTTTGGACACATTTTCATTGTTGAGAAAATATACTTAGGCTGTTCCAAATAACAGCCACTCTTTAGAAGGCCAAACAGCTCAGAATTGGAGGGAAATACAGATCAAGAACTGAAAAAAAATAGTAGGTGATACCTTGAAGTGCATTATTTTAAATGGGATTATGTTTGTTCAAAAATAACCTATGAGTGGGATTTTAAGGAACAAAAAAAAAACAAAAAAGAAAGAAAAAAAGAAAAGAAGTGATGCAAAAGCAAACCAGCTTGGGAACAATTATTTCAGACTTTTCCTTCAGGGATACAGCTTGTTTGTGCTTCCCTGAAGCATCTGGGAGAGGGGAGCTCTGCAGAGGAGGCAGTAAACTCTGCGGTGGGCTCCCTTTCAGGTCTCAGTCTTCTGTAACGCTAAACACCAAGGACTGAGACCTCTAGGGACAACCAGGAAGCACAAGGATATCAAATATTAAAACACTTAAAACAACTATTAGGGTTTGGGTTAGGGTTGGGGTAGCTCTGAAAAAGGAGGGAGCCATAGAGATGTTCTAGTTAGGGAAATCTAATTTAAAAACATCAGATAACAAAACAGGTTAATCTGTGGGGATCTCTAGTGATCTGCTCAGTTTAGCAAAAGCATGACAGTAAGATAAGCAAGAGCCTTGGGCATTCCAGCTTCAAAGCTCTTGTCAGATGGAGTCCGACTTTTATGCTACCTATTTCTTAAGCTTACAACTGTCCCTGTGTGATAAAATTTCATTAATCAAAATTCAAATAACAACTTAGATCTTCACTTTACTTCTTTGAAGGAAAGGAGAAGGGAAGAAAGGAGAGAGAAGGGAAGGAAACTGGTGAGGGGGAGAGACTGAATTTTCAGGCAATGGTCTTCTTCAGTACCATCAACGACACTTCCTATAGCTCTACCTTTGCTCAAAATGGATAATCTTTTACCCCAAGCTATTATACGATGCTAAATAATCAAATATAAAATTTTGCTTAGCATAATCTGATAAAAAGGAAAATGAACTAAAGTTCTTAAATTATATCTAAGCATTTTAATTTTTGGATGTTAACAGTTAACTGAAGGTTTATATGATATGGATAGTCAGGCATAGCAGATATCCAACAAAGACAGAGTTGGTTTAGAATCTCACTACAGTGTGACTACTAGAAACATCACTACAATGAATTTTCCCGCAGATTCTAATTAAACAAAAAGCAGACATGAAAAATAAGACTGCTTCATCCTACTTTTTTTCAAGGGTGAGTTTGTGAACTTAATTGTCAGACCTCATATAACAACAGCTCTGATGGCCATTCCAGAAAAGGAGTTCCAAAATTACTTTGAAGGGTAGACTAGGTACTTGTGTTGGTGCACAGCTTCCCAGGGGGAGTACTTTGAAGGTGACCATAGTGATATTCAGCAATGAGATATGTAGCACTTTTTCTAGGATGAGTTTGCAAACTTAATTGTCCAACCTCATATATACATGTATATACACTTTTTTTAAAAAAAAGAGACAGGATCATTCTGTCACCCAGGCTGCAGTGCAGTGTTATCATCATAGCTCACTGTAACCTTGAACTCCTGGATTCAAGTCTACTGCCTCAGCCTCCTGAGTAGCTGCATCTACAGGTATTTGCTACCATGCCCAGCTAAATATTGTTATTTTTTGTAGAGACAAGGTATAGCTATGCTGCTGGGATTACAGATACAAGTCATCTCACCCAGCCTTGGAATATATTTGAAACTAGCTTATCAATAAAGGCATAAAGTACAGCCTAATGAGTAAAATCGAATAATGGCCTATGTGCTGGATTCTCTACAACAGCAATCCTCAAGCTTTTTGGCACCAGGGACTGGTTCACAGATAATTTTTTCTAAAGATTGTAGGGGGATCTGACAGGAGGTGGCGCTCAGGCAGTGATGCCAGCAGTGGGCAGTAGCTGTGCCTGCAGATAGAGCTCTGCTCTCTGGCCTCTGCTCACCTCCTGCTGTGCAGTCCAGTTCCTAACAGGCCATGAATCAGTACCGGTCCATGACCCACAGGTTGGAGACCACAGCTCTACTGCAAAAGCAAGGCAGGCCAGCAAGGCAGTTCTCAGGAACTAAAGAGCTAAAACCAAATTTTATGCATTTGGGGGATTCTCAAGGGCCACAGGGTTCTCTTACCACAGGGTCTTGGTAAGAAATGCCACAGTGTATGTACCTGGAATGCAGAAAGGTAATTTCTCTCCTCCCTTTTATTCATCTTCTCAATAAACAGTCAATAAGGTTATATGTGAGCTAGGTTTTATGGTGGATATTTAATAAATGCCACAAGAAACTAAAAGGCATTTCAGAAATCATTTAATTCCAAAGTCTTCATTTTACAGATGCAGAACTAACACCCCAGAATAGCTAAATGTCCCTAATTACTCTTTATCTCATTGCCTTGTTTCATTTTCTTCACAGCATCTGAACTTACACACACATGCATATGTATACATACATATTTTATGGCTCCAGTCACTAGAATATAAATACCCTTAGAGCAAGCATCTTTACTGTTCATTAATTGCTTCAATTCTTAGAAAAGTGTATAGCGCATTACTATAACCCATCAATGTTTGTTAAATGAATAAATGAGTAAAGTACAGAAAAATAAGAAAACATGGTGAAATGTTACATTAGGACTTGTGAGATTCTAGAACCACTGTGATTGGTACTCCAGAAAAAGACATTTGAGAGTTTTACGAATAATAGAACCCAGCTACCAAGGAAAAGATGAATTGGTAAGAAATAAACATTTCTTTGAAAAGAAGATAACAAATTAACTTATTCAGGCATACCACATATAAAAACAGATAACTGTCATAAAAATAAATACATTATTAATTTCTTCCCAAATCAATGTCTAGAAAACATCTGCAATTCATATTATGAATTTTTCATTTAAAGCCTGAATTGATGGGGTGGAGCCTGTGGCTCAAAGGGATAAGGTGCCGGCCCCATATGCTGGAGGTGGCGGGTTCAAACCCAGCCCCGGCCAAAAACTGCAAAAAAATAAAAAAATAAAAATAAAGCCTGAATTGATTTGTTACCTGCTGACTATTATTACTGTATTTTTGCTAAGCAAATTCACGCAGAAACATTAGATATTAAAAAATTAATATGACTTTTATAAAAACTACACTTGAAGTTTTAATCAATATATATAAATACAACTCTGATTTTAACAAGAAGAGTTCTATTATTTCAGGTTATTTTATAATAAACCTATCAGTAATGAGTGTTAAATCTAGCTCTACTGGCAAAATAATGAAAAATCAATATAATTAACCATCTTTTCTTTGCCTTTCCTGTTCATCTTCAAAAACCAGGCAAATAAAAATAATTGAGGCTATTAGGACAAAGAAACATAAGAAACAAGATTCTTAGTGTCACAGAGTCTCACTTTGTCACCCTTAGTGGAGTGCCATAGTGTCTGAGCTCACAGCAAACTCCAACTCTTGGGATCAAGTGATTCTTTTGCCTTAGCCTCCCAAGTAGCTGGGACTACAGGCGCCCGCCACACACCTGGCTGTTTTTAGAGACAGGGTCTCTCTTTGGCTCAGGCTGGTCTCCAACTCCTGAGCTTAAGCAATCCACCCACTTCAGCCTCCCAAAGTGCTGGCATTACAGGCATGACCCCCTGTGCCTGGCCCTTCTTAGTGTCACACATTTTAAAAATATTTCTTCACTCTAATGATGTCTATTCATTTATTTAACAAATATTTACTCATCATGTATTATAATAGTCCAAGCATCTTGTTAGTGATTAGAACAAAAAAGTTACCAGAAATATTCATATTTGAAGAGAGCAAAACTGAGAAAGAGCTCCTGGAATTCCAGTAAATGTGAAAAGAGTACAAGATTTTTCGAAAAGATGTTTCAACTTACAGTTTGTTCCTCTGGTTCTAATTTGGGGATTTTGTGTGACTTGCGCTCTTCAGATCTCGATGAGTCATGCTTGTTGCTTTTTTTCCTCTTTTCTTTTCTACTTTCATGCTTTGACTTTGTGTGCTCACTTGCCTGTACTTCATTTAAAAGGTCTCCACAAAGGGAAGACTCAAACAATTCCCTGCCATTCTGGATAGTTTTGGTTATTTTTAGTTTAATTTCAGGTGAGCCAGTCTTCTTTGGAATCACAGTTTGTGGTACCGAAGGAGGAGGTGGTGGCTGTGGAGGGGAAGGTTTTTCCAGAATTTCATGTGGTCTTGTGTTTGGAATTTCTGAATGGTAATAGTCAGTGGGGCTAAAGTTTCTAACTGCACCGAAGCCATTGGCTGACCCATTAGGATACTGATTATATGACTGGTATTTGGTTTGTGTTTCATATATGCTGATTGATGGTGGATAGCCGTTTGTGAGTGGAGGAAGATCTTCTGTTGTAGATGGGTACTGAAAGCCTTGCTGCAAGGTAGCTTCATACGGTATCTGGCCACCATCTTCAGCAATGTCACTGTTGTTATCAAAGGCATCCTCCTGGCGGATGTTGGCGGAGTCAATGAGTTGAGGTGGTTGCTGAATTGTGTTTCCCATGATCCCTTGCATGAAAGAGAAAGAGAAATCCATTGTTCTGCTCCAGCATCCTTAACTTTCCCTTTCTCTCATCGGGCCTAAAATGATAACAGAGGAGATTAAAGGGTGTTAATATCTTCATGGACTAGAGCAGTGGTTCTCAACCTGTGGGTTGCGACCCACAGGAACTGTATTAAGGGCCACAGCATTAGGAAGGTTGAGAACCACTGGACTAGAGGCTAATCAATTGATGAAGGATTAAACTAAAATGTTGTGAACTAAATTTTCATATACAGATATGTATAGACATTAAATTTTTCTAAAACAGACAGCCAATATAATTCTAATCCAGGGCAAACACTTTTTATTTTAAGGGACTAGCTGTTTGAAACTCTTCATTACTTTCACAACAACTGTAACAACAAAAATTTATCCTCTGCAAACAGGCAAAAGGTTTTGACATTCCTTTTTGTTTCCCAAGTTATATAGAAAAGTCTCAGGTTAAAACTGGTTTTTGCAAAATAAGCAGTGGCCTGGCACATATAAATTAGTTTATTTTTCTTTTTATTGTAGAGACAGGATCTCACTATTTTGTTCAGGCTGGTCTTAAACTCCTGGCCTCCAGACATCTCTTACCTAGGCCTCCCAAGGTGCTAGTATTACAGGTTTGAGCCACTACATCAGGTTGTAAGTATTTCCTTCAACATCATTCATGTTTTGTCTAGTGGTTCTTTTTGTTATTATAAAAATATAAAATATTTAAAATACAAAAGTGAAAAACCCTTCTTACCTGGGGTCCATCATTCCTACTTTTCTATGCTATAAACAACCACCATAAACACTTCAGTGAGTACTGTTCTATATCTTTCTCTAATTATTGACATAAAATTTTAAAATAGGGCTTCTATAACTTACTTATTTAACAGTATATCCTAGATAATATTTCTCTATCAGCATATATAGATCATTTTCATACATATTCATTCTTCAAATGGTTGCCTAGTAAACAAATGTGATGCATTTAACCATTTATGTACTGATGATTAGTTTAAATTATTTGATATCATAAACAGGTTTACAAAAAAAATCCTTGAAACTGTATTTGTATGCATGCATGTATTTCTACAGGAAAGATGTGAAATTTTGATAGATACTGAAAATTATTCTTCAGGCTGTACTACATCAATTTACACTCATAACAGTAACATGTGGGTGGCGCCTGTGGCTCAAGGAGTAGGGCGCCAGCCCCATATACCAGGGGTGGCGGGTTCAAAAAAACTGCAAAAAATAAAAAAGTAACAGTAATGTGCGAAGATACCTGATTCTCTATGCTCTTGCCAGCTAGATCTCTAGACAGGTGCCTTTAAAAGTGTAGCAGAAGGCTTGGCACCTGTAGCTCAGCAGCTAGGGTGCCAGCCACATACACCGGGGCTGGTGGTTTGAACCCAGCCCAGGCCTGCCAAACAACAATTACAAGTATAACAACAATAAAAAAATAACCAGGCATGTGGCGGGTGCCTGTAGTCCTGGCTACTTGGGAGGCTAAGGCAAGAAAA
Source organism: Loris lydekkerianus (assembly GCA_963574355.1). NCBI lineage: Eukaryota > Metazoa > Chordata > Mammalia > Primates > Lorisidae > Loris > Loris lydekkerianus. Next base: position 122,613 of record CAUYPK010037383.1, on the reverse strand, counting down.
TCGCTTAAGCCCAAGAGTTTGAGGTTGCTGTAAGCTGTAATATCACATCACTCTACAGAGGGTGACATACCGAGACTCTGCCTCAAAAAAAAAAAAGTATAGCAGAAGCATCTGAGGTACTTTTACAAAATGCATATGTCAGGGTCTATCTCCTGATAATTCTGATTCAGTAAGCCTGGGATAGAACAGAGCATGAGTGTTTTAAGGCCACATTCCAGCTGACTCTGATGCACACTCTTGGTTGGATCGCTGCATTATAATATTTGCATTATAACCACTGTGTTGTGTACTCTTACTGCACCAGCTCTAGAAGGTGTCTAAAGATGCCTACATTATGTAATATTGTTATAACGTAGATGCACCATCTGTTAGGAAATGCTGCAAGACTACCCTGCCTTGTCATAAGGTTTCACAAATGTACATGTCAAAACAGAGGATTAATGGACAGTCCATATATTATCATGATAATCCCATAAATATTTCTTGTAGAAAGCTCTCAACCAGGGAGGACGAACAGGTTTTCATGACTGTTAACTCTGATGAATTCATTGTAGCTGTCTAGGATACTATGAAAAGGATTCTGAGGCTACATACCAGATCAACTCTATTACTAATAATTCTGTTGTTGATTATAGAATTATTAATGATACACTAATAATATTTACCATCTTGCTTCCAGTATAATTTACTATTATAATAAAGCAAGTAACCCACATAGCAAAGGGAAGAGAGAAACAAAAGCTAACAATACACTTTTCAAGGAGTATCCAATTATACAGTAGCTGTTTATTCTGCTGTTAAGCAAATGGAAATAATTTTAGAAGTTCTAAAACTGCAAACAAATAACTAAGCACACAAGAAATGGAACCGCCCATACTGCTCTACACTGGGGAGCGTAAAGTGTCTTCTCTGGGTCAGGCTTTTATATAGTATGTGTATTTCATTTAACTGTCATAACAACTCTGCAAGACAGGCATTGTGATTTCTGGTTCCTAGGTAAAAGGAACTGAGCTGCCTAGGGGTTAGATGGGCTATTTAAACTACCAAGCAAAGGGGCAGAGCTGCAATTTGGATCTTCGCCCATGTACTACTTTTGTTTGCCTTAGCTATCAGTTCTGAGAGGAGGATTATTTTGTTCATGTATTTTATTCTTGTACTTTATTCTATAATAGTTATTCTAAAATAACTAGTCTAACTACCATTAATACATATAATACTTTTTTTTTTTTTTTGGTAGGGACAGAATCTCACTTTATCACCCTTGGTAGAGTGCCGTGGCATCACACTGCTCACAGCAACCTACAACTCCTGGGCTTAGGAAATTCTCTTGCCTCAACTCCTGAGTAGCTGGGACTACAGGCGCCCGCCACAACATCCAGCTATTTTTCTTTTCTTTTCTTTTCTTTTTTTTTATTGTTGCAGTTTGGCCAGGGCTGGGGCAGGGTTCAAGCCCACCACCCTCAGTATATGGGGCCGGCGCCCTACTCACTGAGCCATAGGCGCTGCCCAATACATATAATACTTTGTATGTGCCAGACACCTTTTTTTTGAGATAGAGTCTCATTCTGTCGCCCTGGGTAGCTCACAGCAACCTCAAACTCCTGGGATCAAGCTATCTATCCTCTTGCCTCAGCCTCTCAAAGAGCTGGGACTATAGGTATGCGCCCAGCTAGTTTTTCTACCTTTAGTACAGACGGGTTCTTGCTCTTGCTCAGGCTGGTCTCCAACTTCTGAGCTCAAGTAATCCACCTTCCTCCACCTCTCACAGAGTGTCAGGATCACAGTTGTGAGCCACTGTGCCTGGCCACCAGGCACCATTCTAAGTGTTTTATAGATAGCACTATATTTAATCCTACCAAAAACCTTCAGGCAGACCCTATTTTCCATTACAGATGGGGAATAGAGGCCTAGAGAAGCTGATTGACTTGCTCAGGTGTACACTGCTAGAATTCAATCCAAGCAGTCTAATTCCAGAGTATGTGCACCTAATCACTATACCGTACTTACTGATAAAGCTGATAAACCTTAGAAATCATTTCTTTATATACAGAATTTAAACATTACTATAATCGAACCTTTGGCAATAAATATATATAGCTCACAGCAAAAGACATAAGAAGGAAATATTTTAAAATTCTTTTAACACACATTAAGAAACTACACAGGTAGAATTTAGAAGTTGTTATTCACACTTCCAACTTGAAGGCAAGTTAGATACTGACATGTAACAAGATGCAATCTGTGTTTCTGGTTGTTGTTAACTATCATACACAAGATCAGCTTCCAGATTAGTCTCACAAATTACAGTCTATGCTCAGTGTCTGCGGGGTTTTTGATGCATATGTATTCAGAGACTGAGATTTTTGATGCTTTTGATTTAGTTCCAAGTATAAGTTTTTAAGAAATTTGATATTTTCCCTTTCCTCTCCTCTCTAGCCCTAGCTCCAAATATTTCATTTATATATATGTTAAAAATATATATTTATAAAAAATATATATATTTTTTTTTTTAATTTTAATTTTTTTTTTTGAGACAGAGTCTCACTATGTCACCCTTGATAAGGTGCAGTGGCATCACAGCTCACAGTAACTTAAGCGATTTTCTTTCTTTCTTTTTTTTTTTCTTTTTTTTTTTTTTTTTTGCAGTTTTTGGCTGGGGCTGGGTTTAAACCCACCACCTCCAGCATATAGGGCTAGTGCCCTACCCCTTTGAGCCATAGGCGCCGCCCTTAAGCGATTTTCTTGCCACAGCCTCCTGAGTAGCTGGGACTACAGGCGCCCGCCACAACACCTGGCTATTTTTTGGTTGTAGTTGTCATTGTCGTTCAGCAGACCCGGGCTGGGCTCAAACCTGCCAGCTTTTGGAGGAAGTGAAGTGGCCAAGCGCCCTACTCACTGAGCTACAGGCACCAAGCCTATTTCATTTTAATTTTAACTAAGAAAAGAAATAACATTACCATCTTACCATTATTTAGGAGTTTGCAAGCACAGAGTGTTTTCATACACATTCTTATTTGACCCTCAAAACAACTCTGTAAGGCTGAGAGGGCAGGTGTGTGTTAGTTTCATTTTTCAGATAACTAAACACTTGAGATGTTGACTTTCCTAAGACCACAAAGCCAATTACTGATTAAGCTCGAAAAAGAATCAATTTTCTGGTCTCTAATCTTGTGTTCGTTTTTATAATATCCTCTGCCAGAGGATAAACTAAGGATACTTTCCATAAACTTAGAAGTCATTCAAAACAGAGTGCACGTCCTTTCTCTAACTAATCTTCTCTTTCAGACTATTCCACTTTCGTCATTGTTTCCACTATTTTTCCAGCTTCCTAAACTAGAAGCCTCAGGCAAATAGGGAATTGATTCTTCTCTTTTTGTTAAGCCATAAACCTAGTCACTGAGCAAATCTTATAGTTCTCTGCAATCAGTCTGATTTGTTCTTGATTGTTAACCTAAAGTTAAGTCCCAGACCAGGCTCTCACCATATCCTGCACTATGATTACTGATTTTCTAGGTATTTCTTGCCTCTAACTTCTTCCTGCACAGCAGTTAGATTATGCCTCCCAAAGCCCAACTAAGATAAATTGCTTCCCACACTAAGAAAATCTAAAACTCCACATTATACCAAATCCCCTCCCCATACCTTTCAAGTTTTTCCATAAGCTGACTTTTTCCTACCAACCCAAACTGTAAGTACATGAATGAACTTTCTGAGCATCCATTGGGCCAAATATTTTATAAACTACGATCTCACTCATATGTCACATTTGTTAAATCCTATGAAACAAATTATTATTCCCATTTTACAGATGAGAAAGGATAGGGCTCAAAAAGATCAAGTGACTCTCTCTTAGTCATATAGGCAATATAAGTTGGAAAAAAGTGGTGACACTTAGATCTTCTAAATCCAATATAGTGTTCTTGGCATAGCAGCTGCCTTACGACCTGCAAACTATCCAGACTTCCCACTTTTCTCCAATATGTTCCATACCCAATAATCCAAATGCCTATTTGATAGCTCCTTTCATATCTTTTTTTTTTTTTTTTTTTTGAGACAGAGCCTCAAGCTGTTGCCCTGGGTACAGTGCCATGGCATCACAGCTCACAGCAACCTCCAACTCCTGGGCTCAAGTGATTCTCCTGCCTCCACCTCCCAAGTAGCTGGGACTACAGGCATCTGCCACAATGCCCAGCAATTTTTTGGTTGCAGCCATCATTGTTATTTGGCAGGCCCGGATTTGAACCCATCAGCTCAGGTGTACGTGGCTTGTCCCTTAGCTGCTTGAGCCACAGGTGCCGAGCCACTCCTTTCATATCTTAAAATACCTAATAACAAGCTCTTAGTTTTTATTCTACTTAAATATGTCCTTCCCCCAGTCTTTCCCATCCAAAAATAAATAAATGAGTAAATAAAACCTCCATCTATCAGTTGTCTCAGCCAGAAACCTGAAAATCAAGATACAACTCTCCACCTCACTCTCATTCTTATGCACTTGGTTGGCATTATTTGAGTTTTCTCTCTCACACTTGTCTACTTCAATCCATCTCTTTTGTTCCTCACACTAGTCCAAGCTGTGATGAAACCCTACCTAGTCTGTTCCAGTTGCTCTCCCAGTCTGCATGCTTCTCCAGCCCCTGTAAACTCCACTTCTTCATATAACATCCGGTTACCTTTTTAAAACAAATCCAATCACGCAGCTATCCCCGCTGGAAATCTTCAACAATATAGCAAGGAAAATAAACTACTATTGTGCTTAATGTTGACACAGATGACCCTCACAAATGTTGTTCTGAGTGAAAGACGCAATGATTCCACTTACACAGGGTACAATGCAATTTCATTTATACAGGTTCAAAACTACAATAAAGGCAAAATAAAATCTATGGTAATAGCTGTCAGAATACTAGTTGCATGGTGAGGGAGCTATATTCACTGGAGGGAGTCATGAGGGAGATTTCTCAGGTGCTGGTTATATTCAATTTATTGCTAGATGTTGGTTACATGGTTTACTAAAATAAAAACCAAAAACAAAACCCTCAGTGCCTTCCCACTGCACTCAAATAAAATATGAACTACTTATTATGCCCAGCAAACCCCTGAACAGTTAGGCCTTGGCTTACTTTCCTCAAATCATCTCTGCCCTGTACTCACTGCTCCGCAGGCACACAGGCTTCATTTCAATTTCTCTGAAGTGCCAAGTTCACAACATGTACTGCTCCAACTCCCTAAAAAGCTCACAATGCCTTGGAGAGGCCTTCTGGGGTCCCCTGCTCACTCGCCTTACTAAGCCTACTTTTCTCCTTTATAGCACTTACCACGATGTAGGTTATATAAGAATGTAGTTGTCTTCTTATTGTCTTTCTCCCTCACTTGACTGCATCCTCTTTGAAATCAGAAGCCGTGTCCAGGCAGTGCTGGATACTCAATATAGTTCAGTTAAAAAATGACGGAAAGTAGATCTGCTCGGGGCCCGTAGCACAGTGGTTATGGCACTGGCCACACATACCAGGGTGGCAGGTTAGAGCCTGGCCCAGGCAAGCTAAACAATCGTGACAACTGTAACAAAAAGTAGCCCAGTATTGTGACAGGCGCCTATAGTCCCAGCTACTTGGTAGGCTGAAGCAAGAGAATCGCTTAAGCCCAAGAGTTGGAGGTTGCTGTGAGCTGTGATGCCACAGTACCCTACCCAGGGTTAAATGGTGAAACTCTGTCTCAAAAACAAACAAACAAAAAATGACAGTAAGACTCCCTGCTCTCAAATGGCTTATAATTAGTATTCCTCCATTTATCTGGCACATTTCTGGATTTACTTTCAATGTAACTTTACTAGTTACATTGACCCACTAGTCCCTTGTTTTGTAAAAATGTGTCATGCCCCTTGTAAATAAAAAAAAAAATTAAAATGACATTGATACCCATAGTTATGTGGTCAACTACTTTTGCACAAACGTGCCCAATTAATTCACTGGGAAAGGACAGTAATTTCAATGAGTGGGGTAGAACAATGGACTGGACATCTGTTGTTCATTATTTATATTATACATAAAAAAACTAAAACTAGTTCATAAACCTAAATGCCAATATCTAAACTATATATAAAATCTAAATTATAAATAACTAAGCTATACTATAAAATCTAAACTATAAACAAAAATAACTAAAATTAGTTCATATACCAAAATGCCAAACTCTAAACTATAAAACTTTTAGAATAAGATACAGAGAAAATATAACATCATGTTAGGAAAAGATTTCTTTTTTTCTCTCTTTTTTTCTTTTTGAGACAGAGTTTCATTATGTTGCCCTTGGTAGAGTGCCGTGGCATCATAGCTCCCAGCAACCTCAAACTTGGGCTCAAGTGATTCTCTTGCCTTAGCCTCCCGAGTAGCTGGGACTACTGGCACCCACCACAACGCCTGGCTATTTTTTAGAGATGGCAGTCTCACTCTGGCTCAGGCTGGTCTCCAACCTGTGAGCTCAGGCAATTCACCTGCCTTGGCCTCCTAGAGTGCTGGGCTATACCCAGCCAGGCAAAGATTTCTAAAACAGGACACAAAACCCACAAAAAACCCCACAAAGATTGATAAAATGGACTCCAAAACATTTAAGAAGGCTGGAAGCAGTGACTCACACCTGTAATCTTAGCACTTTGGGAGGCTGAGGTAGGAGGATGGCTTGGGGCCAGGCAGTGGTTGCAGACCAGTCTGAGCAACAAAGTGAGACCCTATCTCTACCAAAAAAAAAAAAAAAGGAAAAGAAAAATTATCCCGGCATGGTGGTGTGTGCTGTTGTCCTAGCTACTTGGGAGACTGAGGTAGGAGGATCACATGAGCCTAAGAGTTTGAGGCTGCAGTGAGCTAAGATGATGCTGGGGCACTCCAGCCTGAGCAACAGAGCAAGACTGTCAAAAAAAAAAGAAAAAGTTAGGAAAGCAGGCAAGGAAAATATATTTGCAAAACACATATCTTAAAAGGGCTTAGAAAGAGGGTAGAGCAAGATGGCGGCCAAATAACAGCTTCCTTGCAAGTGGGCATGGCGAGACTGGGGAGAGAAAACTTCAGGCATCTCTGGCTTGGAGGCTCTGCCCAGAAACATCCCTTTGGGGATTCAGGAAGACAGTGAGAGACTTATGGACCCCAGGAGGAGGACAAAAGCAGTGGTTTGTTCGGTCTTTCCTGTGGGTTGTTTTTTATGGACTTGAGTATTCGGTTGAACTACCTTGGGAGAACTTGGGTGAGAGTGTGGATGACTTTAAGCATTATCTAGGGCCCTGGACTGAGCTGCCCCACTGGAATGGAGCTAATATTGTTTGGCTGTGGGCCTCCAGCAGCCTTTGTGGGAGAACTGCCCCTGTAGGCTCTGCCCTCAGGATCACAGAGCTAGGCTCGGGTTAAGAGACCTTGGGTGAGTGCTCTTATGACTGAGGAAGCCAAAGACCGGGACTGAGATGCTGAGATGCTGGGGAAGAGCGGAGCACTCAGGGTTTAGCAGTACAAAGGTTGCTTTGCAACCTCGGCCATCAGGGGCATAGAGTGAAACTAGTTTTGGCGCACTGGATAAGCAGGCAGCCACTTCAGGTAACATCCCAGCAACAAGTGCTTTCCTGGGAAAGCTTCTCCTTAGCCAAGGTTAACAGTTTAAAGTGTCTTTTAAGCAGGATGAAAAGAGATTTAGGCTCTCAACCTGTTGGGGTTTGAGTAATCAGCAGAGCCCTTCAGTCTCCACCTCATACAGCTGTATCAGCATTGTGATTAACACCTCATATCCCAGAAGATCACCTGTTGCCCAGACACCAGACAATATTCAGAAAGATATTTATACTGCTTTGGTTTGGTTTTTATTTTTTTAATTTCAACATTTTCCCTCTAGAATTTTTTTTCTTCTTTTTTTTCATTTTTCTAGTCTAAATGTAATTTTCCATTGTTGCCTTATATAATAATAAGAGCTTCATTTTTGCTAGTGTTCCTGCCCTTATTACCGTATATACTCGAGTATAAGCCTAGTTTTTTTGGCACAAAATTTGTGCCGAAAAACCCAAACTCGGCTTATACTCAGGTCATACAGGTTATTTGATTTGGTGCGCGTGCACCTAATCAAATGCACATAGTCTCCAGTCGTCTTCTGCCATCTGCTTGAGGGGGCGGTGCTTCAGCTCAGTTTTAAAGTTGTTGTTGCTAGTTTACAGCTTTTCTTTAACAATAAATATTGAAAAGCATTTAACCTACTGATTCCTCAATTATTGTAATTGTTTTGAGTATATATTTTTATTTTTGAAATTTACCAGTGGCTGCTGCATTTTCCACCTCAGCTTATACTCGAGTCACTAAGTTTTCCCAGTTTTTAGGGTAAAATTAAGGGGGCCGGCTTATACTTGAGTCAGCTTATACTCGAGTATATGTGGTATTTGGTTTTCCCCCCAATTTTATCATATAAGGTTTTCTGTTTGTTTGTTTTGGTTTTATTTTTAGTATTTTTGTCTTCCCTCTCTATTTGGTGGAGGTGGGGTGCTGTGTCTGAACATGCTGACAAAGAGCTGCTAACCTTAAGGGAACCACCCAAACCAGCACCCCCAGAGGTTGGTGATTCTTAAGGATGGGTCAAAGTACTCTACTGTACACTTTTATTACTCCTGGCTTCCCCTTTCTGTACCTCACTTCTTTTTGTCAATATTCCCTTTTATTCACCCTCTCTTCTTTCTCTCTCTCTCTTTTTTTTTTTGCAGTTTTTGGTTGGGGCTGGGTTTGAACCCACCACGTCCAGTATATGAAGCCAGTGCCCTACTCCTTTGAGCCACAGGCACCACCCTCTTTTTTCTTTTCTTTCTTTTTTTTTTAACCTTTTTTCCCTTGCTCTTAAATCTTCTCATCCTTTTGGTCCTGTACCAAAAGGACTCATCAAAATCTTAGGCCAGAGGTATGGTAACTTAAAGAGTAAGGGGAAATGAAAGGAAAATTAGGGCAAGGAAACAGATAAAAGAAAACTCTCATGAGGAAGAATCAGCAGAAAAATCCTGGCAACATGAATAACTAGTCCAGAGCAAGCCCCCCTCCCCCCCAAGGGATCGTAAGATAGCTACTACAGAGGATTCCACCTATAAAGAAATGTTAGGAATGACAGAAAGGGAATTTAGAATACACATGATGAAAACAATGAAGGAAATAATGAAGGAAATTGCTGATAAAATAGAAAGTCACCAAAAGGAAATCCAAAAACAGAATCAAATAAGAGATGAACGATATGAAGAATATAGAAAGGATATAGAAGAGCTGAAGGAACTGAAGTAGTCAACTAGGGAACTTAAAGATGTAATAGAAAGTATCAACAAGAGATTAGATCATGCAGAAGAAAGCATCTCAGAGGTAGAGGACAAAGCTCTTGAGATAACTCAAATAGTTGAAGAGGCAGAAAAGAAGAGAAAGAAAGCAGAACGTTCACTGACAGAATTATGGGACTTTACAAAATGTTCAAACATAGAAGTGATAGGTATCCCAGAAGGGGAAGAAGAATGCCCCAGAGGAATGGAAGCCATACTAGAGAATATTATAAATGAAAATTTCCCAAATATCACCAAAGATTCTGACATACTGCTTTCAGAGGGATATCGGACTCCAGGTAGCCTCGACTCTAACCGAGCTTCCCCAAGACACATTGTGATGAACCTGTCCAAATTCAAGACAAAAGAAAAGATTCTGCAAGCTCCCAGGAGTAAGGGCCAGTTGATCTACAGGGGCTAATCCATCAGGGTGACTGCAGACTTTTCTAATGAAACTTTTCAAACCAGAAGACAATGGTCATCTACCTTTAATCTACTTAAAGAACAATTTCCAGCCCAGAATTCTATACCCTGCTAAGCTAAGCTTTAAAATTGACAGAGAAATCAAATCATTTACTGATACGCATACACTGAGGAAATTTGCTACAAAAAAACCAGCTCTACAGGAAATAATTCAACCTGTACTACGCCCTGAGCATCACAATGGATCAATAGCAAAGCAAGCACTCAGAAATTAAAGGACAGAACCTAACTTCCACACTGATGCAAAAGATAAAATTAAGCAATGGACTTTCACAAAACAAGATGAATAGAACTCTACCACACTAATCAATTATCTCAATAAATGTTAATGGATTTGAATTCCCCACTGAAGAGGCATATTGGATGATTGGATTAAAAACACAAGCCATCCATTTGCTGTTTGCAGGAAACACACCTCACATCAAAAGACAAATTAAAACTCAGAGTTAAGGGTTAGATGACAATTTTTCAGGCAAACGGAATTCAGAAGAAAAGAGGTTGCAATCTTATTTTCAGATACATGTGCATTTAAAGAAACTAAAGTGAAAAGACACAAAGATGGTCACTTCATAGTCGTCAAGGGAAAAATACAACAAGAAGACATTTCAATTGTAAATATTTATGCACCCAACTTAAATGCTCCTATTCTTGAAACAGACCTTAATTAGTCTGAACAATATGATATCCTATAACATAATAACAGGGGACTTTAACACTCCTCTTACAGAGCTGTACAGATCCTCTAAACAGAAATTAAACAAAGGCTCAGTACCTGTAGCACAGTGGTTATGGCACCAGCCACATACACTGAAGTTGACGGGTTCGAACTTGGCCCGAGCCAGCTAACCAACAATGACAACTGCAACAAAAAACAACCAGGCATTTTTGGCAGGCATCTGTAGTCCCAGCTACTTGGGAGGCTGAGGGAAGAAAATCACTTGAACCCAAGACTTTCAGGTTGCTGTGAAATGTGATGCCACAGCACTCTACCCAGGGTAACAAAGTGAGACTCTGTCTCAAAAAAAAGAAAGAAAAGAAAAGAAAAGAAAAGAAAAGAAAAGAAATTAAACAAAGATATAAGGGACTTAAAGGATACCATAGAATAACTGCGCTTGATAGATGTATATAGAACACTCCCTCCCAAAGATAAAGAATATACATTCTTCTCATCGGCCCATTGAACATTCTCCAAAATTGATCATATCCTAGGACACAAAACAAACCTCAACAGAATCAAAAGAATTAAAATTTTACCTTGTATCTTCTCAGACCACAAGGCATTAAAGGTGGAATTCAACTCCAAAAAATGTTCAACTGGCTTGGTGGCTATAGCACAGCAGCTAGGGTGCCAGCCACATAGACTAGAACTGGCGGGTTTGAATCCAGCCTGGGCCTGCCAAACAGAAATGACAACTACAACCAAAAAATAGTCGGGTGCTGTGGCAGTTGCCTGTAGTCCAAGCTACTTGGGAGGCTGAGGCAAGAAAATTGCATAAGTCCAAGAGTTTGAGGTTGCTGTGAGCCAGGATGCCACATCACTCTATCCAGGGCGACAGCCTGAGACTCTGTCTCAAAAACAAAAACAAAAACGTTCAACCTCACACAAAGTCATAGAAATTAAACAACCTTATGCTGAATGACAGTCGGGTGCAGGAAGAGAAAATCATTAACTTCCTTGAGCCTAACAAAAATGAAGACACAAGCTACCAAAACCTGTGGGATATAGCAAATGCAGTCCTGAGAGGAAAATTTATCACTTTAGATGCCTACATTCGAAAAAGAAAAGGAGAGAGAATCAACAAACTCACAGGTCATCTTATGGAATTGAAAAAAGAAGAACAACTTAAGCCTAAACCCAGCAGAAAAAGAGAAATATCCAAAATTAAGTCAGAGATTAATGAAATTGAAAACAAAAGAATCAATTCAGAAAGTTAATAAAACAAATTTTTTAAAAAAATAAATAAAATAAACTTTTGACCAGACTAACTAGGAATAGAAAAGTAAAATCTCCAGGAACCTTAATCACAAATGATAAAAGGGAAATAACAATTGATGCCACAGAGATACAAGAGATTATCTCCTAACACTACCAGAAATTCTATGCCCAGAAATTTGAAAATCTGAAGGAAATAGATCAATATTTGGAATCACACCCTCTCCCCAGACTTAGCCAGGAAGAAATAGATCCCCTGAACAGGCCTCAATTCTAAGCACTGAGATCAAAGAAACAATAAAAAATCTCTCAACAAAAAATGCCCTGGTCTGGAATTCTGTCAAACCTTCAAAGAAGAGCTTATTCCTGTACTGCATAAATCATTCCAAAAAACTGGGGAGGAAGGAATCTTCCCCCACACATTCTACAAAGCAAACATCACCCTGATACCAAAACCAGGAAAAGACCCAACTAAAAAGAAGAACTTTGGACCAATTTCACTAATGAATATAGATGCAAAAATTCTCAATAAAATCTTAGCCAATAGATTACAGCTTATCATCAAAAAAGTCATATATCATGATCAAGTAGGTTTCATCCCAGGGAAGCAAGGCTTGTTTAACATATGGTAAGTCCATAAATGTTATTCACCATATCAACAGAAGCAAAAACAAAGACCATATGATCCTCTCAATAGATGCAGAAAAAGCATTCGATAAAATCCAAAATCTTTTCCTAATTAGAACACTGAAGAGTCCAGGCATAGGTGGCACATTTCTTAAACTGACTGAAGCTATCTATGACAAACCCACAGCTAATATTTTACTGAATAGAGTAAAACTGAAAGCTTTTTCTCTTAGAACTGGAACCAGACAAGGTTGTCCTCTGTCACCATTACTATTCAACGTAGTGCTGGAAGTTCTAGCCAATATAATTAGGCAAGAGAAGGGAATAAAGGGCATCCAAAAGGGAGCAGAGGAGGTCAAACTCTCCGTCTTTGCTGACGACATGATCTTATACCTAAAGAACCCCTAAAGAACCCCAAAGACTCAACCACAAGACTCCTGTAAATCATCAAAAAATACAGTAATGTCTCAGGATATAAAATCAATGTCCACAAGTCAGTAGCCTTTGTATACGCCAATAACAGTCAAGATGAAAAGCTAATTAAGGACACAACTCCCTTCACCATAGCCTCAAAGAAAATGAAATACCTAGGAATATACCTAACAAAATAGGTGAAAGACCTCTATAAAGAAAATTATGAAACCCAAAGAAAAGAAATGGTAGAGGACATTAACAAATGGAAGAACATGCCACGCTGAATCAACATTGTTAAAATGTCTATACTTCCCAAAGCAATCTACCAATTCAATGCCATCCCCATTAAAATACCAACATCCTACTTTCAAGACTTGGAAAAAATAATCCTTTGTTTTGTATGGAACCAGGAAAAGCCCTGTATAGCTAAGGCAGTTCTTAGCAATAAAAACAAAGCCGGGGGCATCAGCCTAGCAGACTTTAGACTGTACTACAGGGCCATAGTAGTTAAAACAGCATGGTACTGGCACAAAAATAGAGACATAGATATTTGGAATTGAAAAGAACACCAGGAAATGAAACTAACATCTTATAACCAACTAATCTTCAATAAACCAAACAAGAACAGACACTAGGGGAATGAATCCCTATTCAATAAATGGTGCTGGGAGAACTGGATATCCACATGTAAAAGACTGAAACTGGATCTGCACCTTTCTCCACTCACTAATATTGATTTGAGATGGATAAAAGACTTAAATTTAAGGTATGAAACAATAAAAATCCTCAAAGAAAGCGTAGGAAAAACACTGGAAGATATCGGCCTGGGGAAAGACTTCATGAAGAAGACTTCAGTGGCAACTGTAACAACAACAAAAAAAATAAACAAATGGGACTTAATGAAACTGAAAAGCTTCTGTACAGCTGAGGAGACAACAACCAAAGCAAATAGACAACCTACACAATGGGAAAAGATATTTGCATATTTTGAATCAGACAAAAGCTTGATAACTAAGATTTATAAAGAACTCAAATTAATCCACATGAAAAAAGCCAACAATCCCATATATCAATGGGCAAGAGACACGAATAGAACCTTCTTTAAAGAAGACAGACGAATGGCTAGCAAACATTTGAAAAAATACTCATTGTCCCTAATTATTAGAGAAATGCAAATCAAAACCACCCTGAGATACCATCTAACCCCCATGAAAATGGCCCACATCACAAAATCTCAAAACTGTGATGCTGGTGTGGATGTGGAGAGAAGGGAACACTTTTATACAGCTGGTGGGACTGCAAAGTAACACAACCTTTCTGGAAGGAAGTATGGAGAACCCTCAAAGAACTCAAGCTATTCCTCCCATTTGATCCTGCAATCCCACTGCTAGGCATCTACCCAGAAGGAAAAAAATCCTTCTACCATAAAGACACTTGCATTAGACTGTTTATCGCAGCTCACCTTAGAATCGCCAAAATTGTGGAAACAGTCTAAATGCCCACCAACCCAGGAATGGATTAACAAGCTGTGGTATACGTATATCATGGAATACTATTCAGCCATTAAAAAAGGAGACTTTACATCCATTATATTAATCTGGATGAAAGTGGAACACGTTATTTTTAGTAAAGCCATCACAAGAATGGAGGAGCATGAATCCTATGTACTCAATCCTGATATGAGAATAATTAAAGACTTAGTACACGGTGTGGGGTGGGGGAAGGGGAGAGCAGAGAGACAGAAGGAGGGAGGGAGTTGGGGGAAAGACAGAGCAGAGAGAGGGAAGTTTGGAAGGGGGTGGGAGAAGGAAGAGCAGAGAGAGGAAAGGAAGGAGGAGGATGGGGTCTCCATGTATGACACAATTATAGGACGGACTTTACCTAACAAATGCAATCAGTATACCGTATATACTCAAGTATAAGCCGAGTTTTTTCGGCACAAAATTTGTGCCGAAAAACCCAAACTCGGCACAAATTTTGTGCCGAAAAACCTCGGCTTATACTCGAGTATATAGGTATATCAGGAACATATATTTATATTCTTACATTCAAAGAAATGGGAACCGACTAAGGGTTTCTGAGCAAAAATGAGACAAGTGAAATGATGACTGTTTAAATATGTTACCCCACAGATTACTTACTAATTATAAACAGATATATGTACAATACAGATATCTGGTGTTCACGATTCTAAGTTAAGTATCTAAGCACGGCATTAGGGTGTGCCTCATAATGGGACATATTAACACACCATCAGCTTTGAAGCATTCTTCCTGATGCCTAACTGAATCTAAGAATGAGGATGTGATCAGATAAATCCAAACTGTGGGACATTCTCTCAGACAACTGGCCTGTGCTCTTCAAAAAAGCGAATGCCATAAACAAAAGGTAGAAAGACTATTCTAGATTAAAAGAAACAAGATTTAACAACACAATACAATGCATAAACTTTGAGCTCTACATTTAAATACACGCTGATATTTTGAAGACAACTGGAGAATTCTGAACACCAACTGGCTATTAAACAATGGAGCTATTAATTTTAAAGGTATCATGGTATTCTGTTTATATAAGAGTATTTCCTTATGAGAGTCATGCCGAAATATTTAGAGATAAAATGTCATGGTACCCACAACTCTCAAGTGGTTCTAGATTTTTAATATATATATATATATATAGCTAGAGTGAAGCAAATGATACAAAATGTTAATAATTGGCTTATCTGGGTGTTGACTATAATATTCTTTAAACTTTTCTAAAGATTTGAAATTTTTATTTTTATTTTTATTTGAGACAGAGTCTCATTCTGCTGCTCTGGATACAGTGCCATGGCGTTATAGCTAACAGCAACCTCAAACTCTTGGGTTCAAGTGATCCTCTTGCCTCCGTCTCCCAAGAAGGTGGGACTATAAGCACTTGCCACCACACCCAGCTAAGTTTTTCTATTTTTAGTAGAGATGGGGTCTCACTTTGCTCTGGCTGATCCCGAAAACCTGAGCTCACGTGATCCACCTACCTTGGCTTCCCAGAGTGCAAGGATTAAAGGCATGAGCCCCTTGCCCAGCCAGTTTGAAATTTTTAAAGAGAAAAGTTAAAAACAAATAAATTGTCAAGGGGTTAGAAGCAGTACTGAAAATAAAAAGCTCTATTGTTTCCTAAAGTGGTAACAGCCTACGTTAAATTTTGGTATCATATTTTGAGCAAACAAGCCAAAGGATCTATACCAACAGTTCTCAACCTGTGGGTCACGACCCCTTTGTAACAATGAAAATACATTGCGGCATCAGGAAGGTTGAGAACCACTGGTCTACATTGTTAATTTTTCGGCATGAATTGGGCCACGCTTTTTCATATTATACCTGCAAATAATACTATATGCAATCAATAAAGCAGTTTTAAGAATTAAAGAAAAGTTATTTCAAGACTACAACTAAATTCCCTTACATAGTGATTTTTATATGTACTGGAATTTGGTGACCAGTCTTCAAACAACAAGCAGACAGACTAATACAATTATTAAGACATTACACTTTCTGATTGGGGGGGGAAAAAAAAGAGAGACCTTACTGATTTAGGACGCTCTCTACTGAGCACTGTGGTTGAGAATATAGGCTCCAAATCAAACTGGTAATCCTAAATATTTGAGAGGCTGAGCAGGAGAACCACGTGAGCCCAGGAGTTTGAGGCTATAATGAGTGATGATGACACTACTGCACTCTAGCCCAAGCAGCAGGGCAAGACCTTGTTTCAATATAAGAAAAGAAAAAAGAAAAAAGAAAAAAAAAAAAGATAAACCAATCATTGCATACTTTGCATGCTTTTTCCCTTAATTTTGTTGACCAAAAAAAGGGGGGGGAGGGGCGGGGGGAGGGATACTAGGGGATACTAGGGGGACCACACCCATAGAGCACATTGCAAATACAAGTTGGATCTATCATGTGTAGAACACAAATGTCCTAATGCTATAATTGGGTAAATGAGGTGAAAAAGCTATGTTGATTAGTATGATGTAATGTGTACAAATAATCAACACATTGAATGTAATTTGTACAAATAATCAACACATTGAAAATGGCATAAATGTATTTATGATCTATGTACAAAAGACTTAATTTAAAAAAAACTTAATTTAAAAAAAACTCAAAACTGTGTTGTACCAATTAAAGCTTTAAGGCTTTAATTTATTTAACCAATTTATTCATGGGAGGAATGATAACAGAAAAGCTTATGGAAACTGTAATCCAAATCAGATATAGAATTTTATTTTACTTTATTTACTTTATTTTTTTAGAGACAGAGTTTCACTTTGTCACCCTCAGTAGAGTGATGTGGCATCACAGCTCATAGCAACCTCCAGCTCTTGAGCTTAGGTGATTCTCTTGCCTCGGTCTCCCAAGTAGCTGGGACTACAGGTGTCCGCCACAACGCCCAGCTATTTTTTTTGTTGTTGTTGCAGTTTGGCCAGGGCCAGATTTGAACCCACCACCCTTGGTATATGGGGCCAGGGCCCTACTCACTGAGCCACAGGTGCTGCCCCGAGATATAGAATTTTAAAAAAGGAATCATGTGTTTCAGATGAACACCTTAAGGCTATAAATATCAATTAAGTATTCATAATGTCAAATATACAGTTGTACAGTTTAAGTCACTATAATAAACTCACATAATAAACCAGTCTCTTTGGCAGAACATATATATTGCTGAATTCTACTTTATAGAATTACATGTTGTGCTATAAATATATTCATTCATTTCTTTCTATGTTTAAGTTGCCATTCTGTTCTCAATAAGAGAACACATTATATTTTACTACATTTCAAAACACCTTGTGCTGGCTTGGTGCCTGTACCTCAGTGGTTAGGGTGCCAGCCACATACACTAGAATTAGCGGGTTCAAACCCGGCCATGGGCCTGCTAAACAACAATGACAACTATAACAACAACAACAAAAAAATGGCTGGGCGGTTATGGGAAGCATCTGCAGTCCCAGCTGCTTGGGAGGCTGAGGCAAGAAACTCACTTAAGCCTAAGAGTCTGAGGTTACTGTAAGCTGTGATGCCACAGCACTCTACTGAGGGCCACACAGTGAGACTTTGTCTCAAAAAAAAAAACAAAAAAAAAACCCACCTTGTACTGATACATGTATTATTTAAGCCTTTTGGAATTAGAGGTGGTTCTAAGATGTCACATAAGTAGCCTGTTTTTGTTTTAAACCCAATTGCCCCATAAATACACTCTTAGGTTAATTTGTAAATCTAGCCATAACTGATCTCCTAATTAAAATTCTCCAATGGTTTCCCATTGCCCAGAAAAAGTCCAAACACCTTGAATGACAAGAGCACATACAGCTGCCCAAGCAAGGTCTCTCCCTATCTCCTTCAATCTCAAATCACTTCTTATCCTCTAGTAATGTTAAATGAATGGAAATTACCACGCACACGATGATTTCACTCCTCTTTATCTTTGCAGTGTTGTCTCCTACGCGCAATATGCCCTTTTACTTTGCTTTACTCTTAACCATCTTTTGAGCTCAGGAAGTCATTTCCAAGAAGTAGTCACTTAAGCTCTAAATTAGTCTGAGTAACTTTCCTCTGTGTTCCTCAGATACTCTGTGCATGCCTCCTAGAATTAATCATGAAACAATCTGTTAATGTGAGTTTTCTCAAGAACAGGAAGTAATTTTATTCCTATATATGCTTTTAGAGCCCAACTCAAAGGCTTAGAGAAAGGGCTTCAATGAATCTTTAAAACTCAACTACATAAACTTAAGGGAGTTATTTCATGTAAATGAAATGCTTTAAGGAGCTATTGAGGGTCTCTGTACAGAGATAATGAGAATAAAAAAGCAGTTACAATCTCCTCAGATTATATCATTGGTAAAATTTGACTGCCAGCTGCTCACTTAGACACCATTGAGATCTTCTTTAGTTCCAGGCTAAACTTCTCTGGCAAGATTTAATGTCCTTGGCATGAAGTCAAATAAACTTCCAGGGATGTTAACTCAACCAAAAACACAAAAACCATATATATGTTTAAAAATCCTCCTCTACAAATGCACCTATAGAGGATGCCAAAAAAAGTATACACATTTTAAGAAATGGATAAACAGTATTAAAATTGTAATACTCAGTATGTACTGATTTTCTGTTACCTTGTATCTCTTATTTTTTTAATTAAAAACTTTTTTATCTTGTATCTCTTGTAATAAGTCAAACGTGACTTGAGTATTATTTTTTTTTTGCATCTTCTGTATTTTAAATCCCATTGTTATTAATACTATAGGGCTAAGATTCAGAATGTGGCAACCCTGAAAACCCAATTATCATAGTGACAGATAACTGAATTGGCATGAATATCGTTCTTTATTTTCTAAAGCTATACTAGTAAATATAATCTTACTACAAAACAAAGTGTATTTGATACAACCACATTAGAATTTTTACAGCTAGAGAAAAATAATGGAACTTTTTTTTCCTTTTAGAGATGGAGTCTCACTATGTTGCCCAGGCTGGAGTGCAGTAGCTATTCACAGGCACTATCCCACTACTGATCAGCATGGGAAATTTTCATAACCTAGAGGAAGAGGGTGGTCTTTCTTTTACCCCAGAATCAACAAGTGATCCAGATGTTTCTTTATGTGAACTGTTGCAAGGAATGTCTCTTAAAATGTATGATAAATTGGCTTGGTGCCTGTGGCTCAAGCGGCTAAAGCACCGGCCACATACACCTGAGCTGGCAAGTTCAAATCCAGCCCAGACCCACCAATCAGCAATGATGGCTGCAACCAAAAAATAGCCAGGCACTGTGGTGGGTGCCAGTAGTTCCAAATACTTGGGAGGTGGAGACAGGAGAATCGCTTGAGCCCATGAGTTAGAGGTTGCTGTGAGCTGTGATGCCACAACACTGTACCCAGGGTGACACTTTGAGGCTCTGTCTCAAAAAAAAAAAAAAAAAAAATTATGATAAATCTAGTCTGTATGTGTTTCCATAGTAACAGGAATGGAGTGGGTGCAGATAGTCTACGGTAGTGAACCACTATGCTGGTTCTTGAAAACCTGGCACTTTTACATTTGGCAATTTCTTTCTTTCTTTCTTTCTTTTTTTTTTTTTATTAAATCATAGCTGTGTACACTAGTGCGATCATGGGGCACCATACACTGGTTTTATAGACCATCTGACACATTTTCATCAATATTTGGCAATTTCTGTAGCAAGAACATTATAAAAAACGTGATTAAGACATATAATATTGAAAAATTAAAGGGTCATTTTGTTTTGAAGCCAAAACCCTGAAATATACTATATATAGCAATATAAGCTAAAGTATGAATCCTTTAAAGTATAAAGAGAAAGCTATCAAATATGTTCATGTATTAATTTCTAAGTAAATAGTCACTATATGTGATCCTATATTTGAAATTAATTCAATATATACATACTCCCCCAAAACTTCCTCAAAATATGACTCACAATAATAAAATACGAATACCTCTGGTGATGACACCAAGGGAAATTCCCATCTGACTATTTTTTCCCCAAATCTACACCATTGTGTAGGGGAGGGTAGAGCTAATTTTTTAAAAACTATGGTCCAATGTTTTCAATACATGGGTTTGCTAGAGTGAAACCAGAGCCTGTATGAAGCAAAAGCTTGTGAAAACATGTTTAGCCTATAGAAAGAGGACTAAAATCCCCTTCAAGCCAGAGATTTTAGACCCCATTCTTTTTGATTCTGAATTTTATTCACACTTTAATCTAATTACCATATATACTCGAGTATAAGCTGAGTTTTTTTGGCACAAAATTTGTGCCGAAAAACCCAAACTCAGCACAAATTTTGTGCCAGAAAAACTCAGCTTATATTCAAGTATATACGGTATATGATCTGAGTGATCCTTTGACTATAAGCTATAAATTCTGTATTGTCGATTTTGGCTTTCATAATTTAAAGGTTCTTTAACATTTAGTAATAGCAAATGTTTATTATTTAAAAATAATGAAGGCTCGGCGCCTGTAGCTCAAGCGGCTAAGGCGCCAGCCACATATACCAGAGTTGGTGGTTTCAAATCCAGCCTAGGCCTACCAAACAACAATGACAACTACAACCAAAAAATAGCCGGACGTTGTGGCAGGCACCTGTAGTCCCAGCTACTTGGGAGGCTGAAGCAAGAGAATCAACCTCCAAGAGTTGGAAGTTGCTGTGAGCTGTGATGCTACAGCACTCTACTCAGGGCAACAGCTTGAGGTTCTGTCTCAAAAATAAATAAATAAAATAAAATAAAATAAAAATAATGAAGATATGCTATTTTGTTTTACTATATCTATTTCAAAACTGTAAACTATTCACCTTTTTCTGGAAGTAGGAGATAAATATTTTTCAAAAGCCCAAACACACTTTAAAAATCAGCAAAACAATCTGCTATTAAGTCTGAACAGAAGCAAAAGTTAATTTCTATCTTCTGGACAGGATCCAGGTCACACTGAGAAATCATTATTTTTATTAGTTTCCCTTTGCAAGCCAAGAGTCCTTTCTAATCACAGTTTAACTTTATCTTCCTGTTGCCACAAAAAAAGCAGGGATGGAGTTGGGGATTTATGGGGAGAAAAAAGCCACCACCTAGTTCTAAGAACTTGCCCACACCCCTACTGCATCAAAAAGGAAATGAACAATATTTATCCTTTACTAACTACAAGCAGGTAGAATTGATACTGTCTAATCTAGCTCTCCTTATAGGCAAACAGCATTAAGCAAATCTGCCACAGTGATCACACAACTCAGTGTCAACCTTCAAACAAAATGGAGCCTGCTTGAAAATTTTGGCCAAGGAAATATAAACAAAATTACAAATGAAAGTGGTTATTTCATTAATCTTTAGATTATTTTATCCTTTGAGGGAACAAACATCACATCAGATTACAAGATTTAACTATTTTTATTCATAAACAGAATAAAGTGTTTTTAAGAGCACCCAAGTGTTACACAGTTGGTAGTTATACTTATCAAAAAAAGTGTGTAGGGCCGGGCACAGTGGCTCACGCCTATAATCCTAGCTCTCCGGGAGGCTGAGGTAGGTGGACTGCCTGAGCTCAGGAGTTCAAGACCAGCCTGAGCAATTGTGAGACCCTGTCTCTAAAAAAAAATAGCTGAGCATTGTGGTAAGTCACAGCTACTTGGGAGGCTGAGGCAGGAGGATTGATTACTTGATCCCAGGAATTTGAGGTTGCTGTGAGCTATGATGCCATAGCACTCTACCTAGGGCAACAGAGTGAGACTCTGTCTCCAAAAGAAAAAAAAAAAAAAAAAGTATGTGTGTTTTTAACTGTAAAAGGAAGAAGAGATTATCAAAAAGTTTTAACTACAATAGTACAGAAAAGCAAATTACTTGTAATTACTTTGGGCATTTTCTGTCAAACAATTTGTTAAATTCCCATGATAATTAATTACTTGGACTTCTAAGACGTAAAGGCCATAATATAATGACATTAATTCTACAGACACTTAACAAATTTTTTGTTCCCTATGGCTTTTTTAATGAAAAGGGATGTACTGCTGGTCAAACTTTGAATCATTTAAAGAGGTTTACTATTATTCTGGTTGAGGCTGATTCTTTTGAAAGTTTAAGTCTATGATTCAGGGGAAAATATTTTCCTACACTACTTTTTAGCAGTTATACTAATAAAACATCAATTCTCTAAATGACACAAAGGGGTTACAGCATTTTAGCACGTAAAATAAATGTTCTATATTAGTAAACCTTATCTGGATATCTTGACTTAAAGGTACTTTCCGAGGTAGTCTTTTAAAAAGAACTCTAAGTTGCTGACTAATTTCTGGGCTAAACTGGAAAATCTGGTTGCTTAAAAAACAAACAATTCAATGAAGAATATATTCTCTTTATATCTTTATGTAATTTTAGTCACTTTCCACCAAGATAGGAAGCAAATCATTGCATTTTTATACAACTATTGGCAACATGCATCTGAAACATGCAGTCATCTATATACAATAAACTCAAAATGTACCAACAAAAGTTAGCCTTTTAGAACGGGCTTTGCTACATGACATTTAGTCATTAAGTAACTAAGCAAAAGAATAAAAATGGCTACTCTTTTCAAGAACTAGGGAAGAAATAAAATGTGAATTTGATGCTTGAGCAATATAAATGAAAATAAATATTGGTGAGTTTTTCCTGTTTCTCTCCACCAACATTTTGTCCTACTTTCTTTTTGTTTTCCTTTAAAAAAAAATTTTTTTTTAAAGAGATACAGTCTCACTACATCTTCACATTTATTAAGGTACTAAAAAATGGTCCTGGCTGGAATGCAGTGGCCATTCACAGGCACAATCATATTGCATTTTTATTCTTGAACTCCTGAGCTCAAGTGATCCTCTTGTCTTCAGCCTCTTTGATAGCTGGGATTATAATCATGCACCACCATGCCCAGCTTGTCCTATTTTCTGAAACACACAGTAATACTCCTACAGAATGCCCTGCTAATCTATCAATTTTACTTAACGTAAGGAAGAATTAAAAGGCCACATACAGAATGATTCCATTCATATGAAATGTCCAGAATAGGCAAATCCACAGAACAGGAAGATGCTTAGTGGCTGCCAGGAGGCAGGAGCACGGAATGAATGGAGAGTGACTGCTACTGAGTATGAGGTCTGTTTTGGGGTCATGAGAATGTTCTGTGTCAGTACCAGGTGCTAACCAATTGTGCCACTGGAGCACTTATGAGAATGTTCTGGAGTGGTAACGGCTGCATGACCTTGTGAATTTACCAAAACTCACCAAGTTATATTATTTTAAAAGGCTGACTTTCATGGATTGTGAATTATATCTCAATAATAAATAGCATGCGGGGGGGGGGTGTCAAGAAAGCATTATCTACGTTTCTCAAAAATAAAGTCTACAATACCCAGGGGATTACTAATCTACATACATTTCCCCTCTCATCTCACACTCATCCACTACAATTCTAATCAGAGGTATTAAAATACTACATTTAGTGTTTAAAATAAAAGGCTTCCCATTCACTAAGCTACAGTAATTAAAGGTAAGATACTAGAAAATGTTAGACAATGAAACAGAATAAGAGTCTATGAGGTGGCGCCTGTGGCTCAAAGGAGTAGGGCGCCAGCCCCACATGCTGGAGGTGGTGGGTTCAAATACAGCCCTGGCCAAAAACTGCAAAAAAAAAAAAAAAGTCTAGACACAGACCCAAGCCCAAAGGTGGAAGGTGGCTTGTAACAGAAGCAGCCTGCATAGTTGTGGGGAAAGGACAAAAGATTTAAAGAGTGGTACTGAGACACATGCTTATCTATATAGAAAAAAATTCAGCCAGGTGCAGTGGCTCATACTTGTAATCCTAACACTCTGGGAGGCTGAGGTGGGTAAATTGCTTAATGAGTTTGAGAAAGCTCATGAGTTTGAGAAAATATGAGACCCCATCTCTAAAAAACTAGCTGAGTGTTGTGTGGGCAACCTGTAATCCCAGCTACTTGGGAGGCTGAGGCAAGAGAATCACTTGAGCCCATGAGTTTAAGGTTGCTGTGAGCTATGATGCTACAGCACTTTACTGAGGGCGGAAAAAGTGAAACTTTGTCTCAAAAAAAAAAAAAAAAGAAAGAAAAGAAAAGAAATTTTAGATCGTCATCATATAATATACAAACCCCAGTTGGATTAAAGACCTAACATAAAAAGTAAAACTTGTGGGCACAGTGGCTCACACTTGTAATCCCAATACTCTAGGAGGCCGAGGTGGGTGAATTGCCTGAGCTCACAGGTTTAAGACCAGCCTGAGCAAGAGCGAGACCGTCTCTAAAAATAGCCAGGCGTTATGGCAAGTGCCTGTAGTCCCAGCTACTTGGGAGGCTGAGGCAAGAGAATCACTTGAGCCCAGGAGTTTGAGGTTGCTGTGAGCTGTGACGCCACAGCAATCTTCCAAGGGCCACAAAGTAAGACTCTGTCTCAAAAAAATAAAAGCAAAACTTAAAAACTTTTAAGAAAAAACAAAACATAAAACAGGTCTTTATAAATTCAGGGTGGGAAAGGATTTCTTAAATAATACATAATGAGTATAAAACACAAAGGAAATGATTGACATCGATTGTAAAAACTGTATGACAAAAGACAACAGAAGCAAGGTTTGCATAAACCAAAGCTAAGTTCCACCCTGCAACTTTCTTCCAATTCTGTTATGTTCTTTGGCTCTCCCTTATCACTTCATCTGGATTAGAAGAACAGCCTCCTAATGGTTCTTCCTGCTTCCAACGTTGTCTAACTCTAACCTACCTTCTACAACATTGAAAGTACTAGAAAACAAAACAAAAGTATTCAAATATAATAACATCCCATGGTTCTCCATGTCTCAGAATAAAATCCAAAAACGTGAAAGCCTTTCCTGCCCATTCAGCCACCTCAGTGTTCGCATCTCCTACCATTCTAGCATTTTCCCTCTCATCTCCCCTTCATCCTTCATGGGGAAGCTGTCCCTGACAGGCACACACGTCCCAAAGTCAGGTCACGCATCCCCTTCTACTGGCACCGCATCCTGCCTAGCACTAAATATGCTGTGTAGGGCCTTCTTGACATAAAGGAAGGGTGTGAATGTGAGTGTGAGCATGATCTCAGAACATGTGCTTTATTATACTTTATTATACCAGTTCTGGATGCCAGCTGCTGTTTGTTAATAATCAGCCTCTGTAGGCTGAGACAAGGCTGGGCTGAGCTTCACACCAGCTCCACTTCTTCCCATTCTTCTGCGCTACCATGGGAAGGAGACCAAAAGTTATAGCCAGGTTCCCCTGATGGCAAACCAGACAGGCTTCTCTACAAAAACAAATTATTTATTGAGCACTTATTGACCAGACACTAAGCACTGAAGGATGAAAATTCAGACATGATTTTCATGTAGCTTATGTTGTCATAGGACAAAGAAAGGCAGTAACTGGGCAGTGCTGGGGACAGGCTCAGAAATTACTCTTGGTCCAATTCATTTATTCATTTCGTACTGGGTGCTGAGAGATACAAGATGAACAAGACAGAGTCCCTGCTGACAGAAAGGGACCAAGTGGGCTGGATGACAAAGGAAAATATACAGGGCAGAGAAGCTGGGGGGATCAGGGGCAGAGACAGGATGCAGGGCGCCTCAGACATTTCCAGGTTAGGAATTAAGTCCCAGTCTGTGGTAGAAGGAAGAGGAGATTCTAGTACCCAAAAGACTCTTAGTTAAGAACTTTCTTGGCTCCTGGCTTGGCACCTGTAGCTCAGTGGCTAGAGCACCAGCCATATATATCACAGCTGGTGGGTTTGAACCCAGCCTGGGCCTGCCAAACAACAGTGACAACTACAACCAAAAAATAGCTGGGCATTGTGGTGGGCACCTGTGGTCCCAGCTACTTGGGAGGCTGAGAAAAGAGAATCGCTTAAGCCCAAGAGTTTGAGGTTGCTGTGAGCTGTGATGTCACAGCACTCTACCGAGGGTGACATAATGAGAAAAAAGAACTTTCTTGGCTCCTTAATATCACAGGTTCTAAATAATCTGAATTTTTGAAAGAACTCTTATTAGTGTGTCACAAAAACCAAATTGCAGGCATTTAATGAAAGCACAGTACATTATTCTGGGAAATAAAAACAACTCAGATACCAAAAAATACAAGACACTAGAAGTTATGGTGAGGAGGTGGGACTACTTTACCTTGGAATGCTTAGAGCCAACTACAGTGCCCAGCACATCATCAACAACAAATCAATCCCAGACAGAAGGGTGTTACACTAAGGGGCCACAAGATTGGATTAACAATTTAAATATTTCAATATAAGCTAGTACCATTAATAACTAGTATTACTGAACTATCACAAGCTGTTTGTTAACACCATGCATTTAGCTCTGAGTGTCCTTTTCTCCAGATATGTTTTTTCCCAAGAAAGAACTCTTGTATAAAACTTTATAAAATATCTGCAGTATGATTAGTTATAAACCCAACATAAACCAAACTGACAGCAGTTAAATAGGTCACTAAGAGGAAAAGACAAAGAAATGAAATTTACCCCAATTATTTTTATACTTTTTCTGAAGTTTAGTATGCAATCTTTTTTTATTTCAGTAATATTTTCATCAGAAAAATTAAATTACATAAGATATTTTATGTACTAAGTGCAACAAATACAGAGTATAAATAAATCATCAAGAGTCTCAAAATGACATGACATTTTTCCCAAGAAACTTGAAACATTTATATAACCATATTAATATGTTACTCTCTACCATGAATCTAGCAACTCTACAAGCATATATAAATTCCTAATGATCTATTAGGATTCATATTTCCCCCCAAACAATAGGTAAAACATGAAGCTTTGTCTTTTGTATAAAGCCTATAAAAACTACAGTCACTGTTAGCAGGATAAGAACCAATATCATGGGTGGTGTCTGTGGCTCAAAGGAGTAGGGGGCTGGCCCCGTATACCGGAGGTGGCGAGTTGAAACCCAGCCCCAGCCAAAAACTGCAAAAAGCAAACAAAAAAACAAAAACAAAAAAGATTAAAAAAAAAGAAAAGAAACACTATCATAACAGTATCACTGTGAACATAGCACATTATAAGATGACTATTGAACTCTAATAAAATGTATCATTTATGGACTAAATAAAACCTGCGGTAAACACAGAATCAATTTACATAATGTTTTAGAATGTCTTGCTATATTTGAAGTATCTTCGAGTAACTTTAGTGCTCAGAGAATTACTGAATGTATTTAGATAACTGAAGTTTGTATTAATGTTTAATTTTCAAAGCAAAGTATAGCAGTTCCTTCCTGAGTCATGGGAAAAAACAAAAACAAAAACAAGGCTCAGTGCCTGTGGCTCAAGCAGCTAAGGCATCAGCCACACACAAGTTTATGGTGAGGAGGTAGGACTACTTCACCTCAGAATGAGGTGGTGGGTTCGAATCCACCCCAGGCCCGCCAAACAACAATGACGGCTGCTACCAAAAAACAGCCAGGCGTTGTGGCTGACGCCTGTAGTCCCAGCTACTTGGGAGGTGGAAGCAGGAGAATCGCTTGAGTCCAGGAGTTGGAGGTTGCTGTGAGCTGTGATGCGACAGCACTCTACCCAGGGTAACAGCTTGAGGCCCTGTCTCAAAACAAAACAAAACAAAGCAAGCAAGACTAATTCAATTTTAACAAAGGTATTGGGCACTTTCGTGTCTTGTTCACTGCTGTATCCCTGTCCCCAGCACAATACCTGAATGAAGAAAGCTGTTAAATGAATGCAGGGAATGGAAGAAAACACAATCTTGCAATGCAGAGTACCCTATACTGCTTGAGCAGACCCAATATAATCAAAAGGATTCTTTGTTTGTTGTTTGTTTTTTTGGTTTGAACCCACCACCTCCAGCATATGGGGCCAGCATCTTACTCCTTTGACCCATAGGGGCTGCCCTAGGATTATTTTATTAATAAGTAAAAAAGAGAGGGAGGGGTCCGAGTCAAAGTGATTTGAAGACACCTTGCTGCAGACTTTGACA
Organism: Loris lydekkerianus; assembly: GCA_963574355.1. Lineage (NCBI taxonomy): Eukaryota > Metazoa > Chordata > Mammalia > Primates > Lorisidae > Loris > Loris lydekkerianus. The sequence goes on along the minus strand of CAUYPK010037383.1, from coordinate 94,307 downwards.
ATGGAGGAAGCGACCATAAATCAAGGAATGAAGGCGATCGCTAGAAACTGAAGGAAGCAAGGTCGCAGAAAGGTAAAATGATAAATTCGTGTTGTTTTAAGACACCAAGTTTGTCGTAATTTGTGACAGCAACAAGGGCTTTTCTGAAAGCATTTCCACTCACTGTTTCTTCTTTAGTTTCACAAACATCTCTATAAAGCATGTAAGAGGCAGGGGGAATCTTCTTAGATTCATTAACCAAAGATTTGGGGCACCTAAAATAGAAACATCACTTTAAAAATAAGTCCTACTCTATCACAACATAAATAGTCCTACCAATGGATACAAATATGCTGTGAAATACAATTTATCCCTGGACAGGAAGGAAAAGCCATTAGATTTAATTGCTGGTAGGGTGTTGCCGCCACCTTTCACACACGCAGAAGAAATTGAAATGATTCCTCATTTCTCTGCATTTCACTGGCACAACCCACTACTATTTCCTAAGCTGTCTGGTTTATTTTCCTTCTAGGTGCACTTCTGACACAAGTAACAAAACGGCAGGCAAGCCATTCCTATGTATGATAAAGTAATATGCTGCGAGCACTTTTATTATCAAAATATTTACTGTACTTTATATGTTCAGTTTCTGACAACTAAAGTCTCTGGGCCATATTGGATTTTGTGACTGGTTTTCACAAAAATATGTACAGAAAAAGAACGTTTGTATATTAAGGACAGCACTACAGTAAGAAGCATTTTTTTAAAATCTGTTAATTTAAACACATAATAGTCACAGTTTTTAAAAAGGCCTGTGATAGCCATCCTAAAGAACATTAATTCATTAAATGTTAACCCACCATTTTCTCTGATAAATAACTGCTAAATGGAAACTTATTTTTTAAAGGTAAATGATGGAGAAGTTTCCTAAATAAAGAGGCTTTCATTCACATCTTAAAAATTGTTTAAGAATATGTATAGAAACACCTGAGTAAAGCCAAAACCCTTTCCACATTTATCATGTTGGCATTTAAAAGTTAGAAATTAGATCACCCAATTTACTGTAAGAGAATATTTGGTCTCTACTCACAGATAATACAAACAATAAACACCAAATATTCCTTTTATCAACCTGCCTGTGTCTGCTACACACTGACATTCATTTATGGGTCCTTAATCAAAACAACAGACTGAAAAATAAGGATTTGACAGTTCTCCTCCACATTCCACCAACAGCATACAAATGACTCTGGGCAAATCCTATAACCCGTCTTTACTAAGAAATGAGACTGACTAAGCAGAAACTGACCATGGAAATATCTTTTCGTGTTTATTTACTTTTTCCAACTCTATGATGTGGATAGAATTTATTTTGTATATACTGTATGTCTGGACAAAAGTTTATTTTTAAATTATAAGGTCCCAGTGAAACATTTCTATATAAAATAATTCTTAACTAATCAGCTTGCATTACCCAAACCAACGCTGCAAAGATAATCAAAAGCTAAGTCTCATCTTGCCTATTCCCAGACTCCAAGTGCCAAGTTATAGGTCTTTTCTTTGCAGAGTCCTTTTTTTTGTTTGTTTGCGACATGGTCCATCACTGAAGACCAACTACGTACTAGACCCTGTTCTAGGTCCTGATGCTGTTCTCATGAAGCTTAAATAAAAAAGATAATGATACACTACTATAAAACAGGGTAATCTGATACAGTGACAGGTGGCTAGATTGTATGAAAAGGACTAATGGAATCAAAACCAGGAATTAGTCATGTAGAAAGGTTGGAGAAGACAAGTGAATACATAAACATGAGGCAATCTCATTTATTCCCTTTAGCATTCACTTTGTTTCAAAGTCTTCTGAGGTATGACTACAGTAAAAAGATTTAAACTATGATTCAATCAAGTATCCCACGTAATATAAAGCTTAAGTTTTAACTATTATTTAACCACAAAGTCCATAATATACTGAAATGAAGGTGATGTATTCTTTATTTGAATTGTTTTGCTAGTCAATAGTCTATAATGTATTACTGCATTAATAAAAATAATTTTTAAAAATACTCTAGCTTTCCAACAACTATTACTGAAAAGTTAATTCTTATTAACAGATTCATTCACTAAGATAATGAATATTCTGGAAAAAATGAGATTTTAAAAATCAACTCCACAAAAACAGGCAAATATAGTAATCACAAGAGCAAAGGATGTGAAATTATGCCTATTTCTACTTAATTCTTTCTTTTCACTAAGAATATCTACATCTGTGCCAGCCACATATAACTATTTCATTTTAAACAAGTTAAAATTAAGTTAAAAAGTTAGTTCCTCACTTATTCTAGCCGTATTTCAAGTGTTCAGTATCAACAGGTAGCTGGGGGAGGCACCTGTGGCTCAGTGAGTAGGGCACCAGTCCCATATACCGAGGGTGGCAGGTTCAAACCCAGTCCCAACCAAACTGCAACAAAAAATAGCCAGACATTGTGGCAGGCGCCTGTAGTTTGGCTACTCAGAAAGCTGAGGCAAGAGAATCTCCTAAGCCCAAGAGCTGGAGGTTGCTGTGGGCTGTGATGCCATAGCACTCTACTGAGGATGACAAAGTGAGACTCTGTCTCTTGAAAAAAACAAAACAAAACAAAAAATACGTAGCTGGGGCTACAATAGTGGTTAGCACAGATAAAAAATATTTCTATCATCACAGAAAATCCTCATGGACAGCACTAATCCATATTACTTTTCACATTTGACATGAATAAAAACACCTTTTAAATTTATAAGTTTAGGCAGAGCACCGTGGCTCATGCCTATAACCCTAACCCTTTGAGACCAAGGTCAGAGGACTCCTTAAGCTCAGGAGTTTGAGACCAGCCTGAGCAAGAGTGAGACCACATCTCTACTAAAAATAGAAAAATTAGTTGGGTGTTATGGCAGGTGTCTATAGTCCCAGCTACTCAGGAGACTGAGGCAGGATCTCCTGTATCTCTTGAACCCAGGAGTTTGAAGTTGCTGTGAGCTAGGTTGATGCCATGACACTCTAGCCTAGGCAACAGAGTGAGACTCTTCCCCCTACCCTAAAAAAATTAAAATTAAAAAAAAGGGAAAAAAATTAAGTTTATAAAAAGTAAGGCTAACTATAAACTTTTTGAAGAAAGCCAATAGTACTATAATTTGGGAAGGAAGTCACATATGCCAGAGTAAGACAAACTCAGATAAATCCAAGGGCAAGAAAAATGTCTACAAGTAGAGGCACTGACAGTTCCTAAGACTTGACCTAATGAATTGTATAACAGTACTTTAAATTAGTTCTGCTTCAACCTATAACTTAGCTGCAGAAATTTTGAAGACATACATCATCTTTGGGTTTTCATGTATTGTCTATAATGGAGGTTAAATCAGGTGATCCAGATAGCTAAAATGACCCCCAAATAATGGGAAAATGAACTGGGATTCTTCCTAGTTACCAATACACAAGTATATGGCTTGAATTTGCATGCTGACTAGAATATATGTAGCTTAGAAAAATAAACTTAAGTTTTTTTTTTGAGACAGAGTCTCACTATGTTGCCCTCAGTAGAGTGCAGTGACATCACAGCTCACAGCAACATCAAACTCTTGGTCTTAAGTGATTCTCTTGCCTCAGCTCCCCATGTAGCTGAGACTATAGGCGCCTGCCACAATGCCCAACTATTTTTTTGTTGCAGTTGTCACTGTTGGTTAGCTGGTCCGGGCCGGGCTCAAACCCACCAGCTTTGGTGCATGTGCCTGGTGCTATAACCACTGTGCTACAGGCACCTAGCCTAAATTTAAGTCTTATATACCATCTTACAATTATTTAAAGATGATCCTTATGTGCAATATCAAACAATTACATAAAATTCACAGACAATATTTATGTACATAAATAAGATTTTACAGGGTAAAATCATCATGACCACAATAATTCTCTTTAAAAAATTATCTTAAGAAGTATTAGAGAGTTGCACATTTTCTTCTAGTTTTTACTTTTTAATTTCCATGAGTTTAAATTACTAACAGAGCAAAACTATTTTTAAAAGTATAACTGTCTAATATTTTCTGAAACTTTCACTTAAAATTTTCCACTAATAATGCGTTAAGAGAAAGATGATTATCACAGACATTAAAATATCCTATATTAGGTCTGACCTTTGTGAAGTAGAACATAATTAGTTAACAACAACAAAAATCTGTATCTTATTTAACCATAAACCCTGTCACTAAATTCAGTCATACAATTTTTACTTGATTATGATTCCATTAAGTTACACAACATTTTAGATTGCTTTGTAGTTCTTTATTTTTTCCTGGCTACATTACTATTAAACTGCCTTACACTAATTCAAAACTTACTAGTAAAACACCCTGTTTCCCTTAGCTACTTGGTTCAACTGTCTTCACTTTGTTCTTGACCACATCTGACAACAAGAGATATGCTATTACCACTTGAAGAAAATTTACATTATTTTCCAGTCCCTTTACAGCAAGCGTACTGGCTCACAATGAAAACTGCTATAAACTAAGTAACTTGTACTAGTCATCTTGTTCCATTTACTACAACACCTAGTAAATCAACAAGTTCATCCACATATCTTCCTACATTTTTATCTTGAACACACTTAAATTATAGTAAAATAGTTTCTAAGATTTGTTCTTAAAATTTTGGAAATAATCTAATTTTACTTTCTTGTATCTTATATTTTCCATTATCCACAAAAACGCAAAAGAGAATGTATGCCAAAAATGACAGATAGCTTTTAAAGTATTAAGGAATTTATTTTATCTAAAATAATAATCTGGTGGTGCCCATAGCTCAATGGGTAGGGTGCCAGCGACATACACCAAGGCTGGAAGGTTCGAACCTGGCCCAGGCCAACTAAACAACGACAACTGCAACAAAGAAAATAGCTGGGCGTTGTGGCAGGCGCCTCGAGTCCCAGCTGCTTAGGAAGCTGAGGCAAGAGAATCACACTAGCTCAGGAGTTTGAGGTTGCTGTGAGCTGTGACACCACAGCACTCCCCTCAGAGTGACATAGGGAGACTCTGTCTCAAAAATAATAATAATAATAATAAAATAATAATCTATGAAATTTATCTTTTCTATAAAGACCAGTTTGGATTTGCTGTTTTTGTTTATCACTTTAGAATTTTAGGTTCTACTGCATTCAAGATTTATTTGTTTTATTATTGTTGTTTTTTTTTATGTGTGTGTGGTGGTTTTTGGCCAGGGCTGGGTTTGAACCTGCCACCTCCAGCATATAGGACTGGCACCCTGCCCCTTTGAGTCATAGGTGCCACCCTGCATTCAAGATTTAGTTTCAAAATAAGCAACTAAAGTTAGAACATTAGGAAGTTATTAATACCATATATTCATATTTTACATCATCTATTTATTTAATTAAAGCACTAAGCTTCTGTGAAGCTACAGCCACCATGAAGATGTAGTAACAGTGGAAGTAAATTTGTACTAGAAAGTTAACTTCATGTTTATACTTGAACCACAGTGAATTATCTTACCAACTGAGAAACACCCATATAAATCCATGCAAAGATTCTGTTCAGGCATTAGTTAATGTTCAACTTTTAACTTCTATGAAAGGAAATTTTGGCCAAATGAGTTTATTTCTTCATTCATTAAACATGCGACTAAAACCTAGTTCACTTTGCATACATTACCTTCCTGATATTAAAAAAGTGATTTATTACCAACTACATGTATGTGCAGGTCTAGCCACACTCTAGGACTTTTTTTTTTTTGAGACAGAGTCTCACTTTGTCGCCCTCAGCTGTGGGCGTCATAGCTCACAGCAACCTCAAACTCTTGGGCTTAAGCGATTCTCTTGCCTGAGCCTCCCACGTAGCTGGGACTATAGGCACCCGCCACAAGGCCTGCTTATTTTTTGGTTGGAGTTGTCATTGTTGTTTGGCAGGCCTGGGCTGAATTCAAACCCACCAGCTCCAGGGTATGCACCTGGTGCATAGCCGCTGAGCTACAGATGCAGAGCCCACTCTAGGACTTGTAATTTGAATCTCTATAACACAAAGTAGTAGTAGTTTTCATTTACACTTTAGAGATGAGAACACTGACCTTCAGTGGTAAAGTGACAGAAACTCAGGTCACCTTGATTCTTGCTCTATGCTATACTGTCCACCCCGATGGAAAAAAAAAACATTTTGTTAAATGGATTAAACCAAATAAAACAATACAACAACTTTCAGAGTAGCAGGTTAGCCAACCTCTCTTAATAAAAAGAAAATTATACTTCTTACAAGGTGACAAATTTGCTACAGTTAACTGTATAGACAGAACACACTTTTCACAGATAATTTCTAAAATAAGGTGTTTATAAAGCAAATTTGAATTGAAAGAAACATTTTAAACCACACACAAGGCTCTTTCAATACAGGCATTTTGACTGAATGGGAGTATTATTTTATAATTCAAACAACCTACCTCACATTTTGTTTCATAGCTTAAATGCCAGGTTTTATTAACATGGAATGTATATGTACCTTTTCATGGAGAACGTTCTAAAATCTCACTCATAAATGCATATGAAATATATATTGCATAAGCTGTATGTTCTTGTACATTGTACTACACTTTTAAAGTCACAGATGCAATTTTTTTTTTTTTTGGAGACAGAGTCCCAGTCTCTTGCCCTGGGTAGAGTGCTGTGGCATCAGCCTAGCTTGCAGCAACCTCAAACTCCTGGGTTCAAGTGATCCTCCTGCCTCAGCCTCCTGAGTAGCTGGACTACAGGCACCTGCCATGACACCCAGCTAATTTTTAGTAGAGATGTTGTCTCGCTCTTTCTCAGGCTGTTCTCCAACTCCCGAGCTCATGAGATCCTCTGGCCTTGGCCCACCAGAGTGCTGGGATTACAGGCGTGAGGCACTGTGCCTGGCCAATAAATGTAATTTTTAAAAACAAAGTGTTCATAATATTGCAGGGAGGTTTAAACTTTCTGGAAAGGTTCTAAAAGTGATTGTGGCTATACAACTCTGTCAATATGCTAAAAACTACTGAATTATGGTTTTAAGTTGGGTGAATTGTATGGTATGTGAATTATTTCTCAATGAAACTGCTACTAAAGAAATCTTTCAGCTCGGTGCCTGTAGCTCAAGCAGCTAAGGCGCCAGCCACATACACCAGAGCTGGCAGGTTAAAATCCAGCCCAGGCCTGTCAAACAACAATGACAACTACAACCAAAAAATAGCCGGATGTTGAGGCAGGCGCCTGTGGTCCCAGCTACTTGGGAGGCAGAGGCAAGAGAATCGTTTAAGCCCAGGAGTTGGAGGGTGCTGTGAGCTATGATGCCACAGCACTCTACCCATGGCGACTGCTTGAGGCTCTGTCTCAAAAAAGAAAAAAAAAAAAAAGAAAAAAAAATCTTTCTGGGGAACAACTTAAAAGTATGTATTAAAACCCTTTGCAATGTTCATATCTTTTAAATAATTCTACTTCTAGAAATTTATTTTAATAATCACAGTAACACAATATTTTTTAATTTGCAAAAATATTCATCAAATTATAATATCCCAAATATATAGGCACCCTCTTCCTGGCGCCTAAACGACCACCAGTAGAGAAATGGTAAGCAGATATAGCACACCCACATGATTAGATATACACTGATTTTTAAAATCACAATTTCAAATATTTCATAGTATGTTAAATAAAACACACCAGGCATGGTGGCTCACACCTGTAATCTTAGCACTCTGGGAGGCCAAGGAGCTCAGAAGTTCAAGACTAGCCTGAGCCAGGGCAAGATGCTGTCTCTAAAAATAGCCTAGTGTTGTAGTGGGCACCTGTAATCACAGCTACTCAGGAGGCTGAGGCAAGAGAATCATTTGAGCCCAAGAACTTGAGGATGTGGGCGGCACCTGTGGCTCAGTGGGTAGGGTGCTGGGCCCATATACTGAGGGTGGTGGGTTTGAACGCAGCCCCAGCCAACTGCAACAAAAAATAGCTGGGCGAGGGGCAACACCTGTGGCTCAAATGATAGGGTACTGGCCCCATATGCCGGAAGTGGCAGGTTCAAACCCAGCCCCAGCCAAAAAAACTGCAAAAAAAAAAATGGCTGGGGGTTGTAGCAGGTGCCTGTAGTCCCAGCTACTCGGGAGGCTGAGGCAAAAGAATCGCCTAAGCCCAGGAGTTGGAGGTTGCTGTGAGCTGTAACGCCACAGCACTCTAGTGAGGGTGATAAAGTGCGACTCTGTCTCTAAAAAAAAAGAAGGAATCTGAGGATGCTGTGAACTATGATTCCATAGCACTCTACTGAGGGCAACAAAGTGAGACTCTGTCTCAAAAAAATAAAACATGTTATAATAATAGGAATGCACAACTCCAATTCTATAAAACAATACATATGTATGTAAAAAATACTAAAAGAATATAGAACAAAATATTAATAGTAGTTACTCCCAACTGGTAGGACTTTAGATGACTTTAATTTTTTTTTTTTTTTTTTTTTTGCAGTTTGTGGCTGGCGCTGGGTTTGAACCCACCACCTCCGGCATATGGGACCAGAGCCCTACTCTTTTGAGCCACAGGCGCTGCCCAACTTTAATTTTTACACCTTACTAGTTTTCAATTTATGTATAATTAACCCTTGCATAATTTAAACACAATAAACATTATTTTAAAACTAGTAGCCACTTTGGAAAAGTTTAGTTTCCCATTAAAAATTAAAACATGGGTCAGGCACCATGGCTAATGAATATAATCCCAGCTCTCTGGGAGGCCAAGGTGGGAGAATTTCTTGAGGATAGGAGTTGGAGACTAGCCTGGGCAACATAGTGAGACCCCCTCTCTACAAAAAAATTTTACAAAAAAAAGCAGGTGTGGTGGTACATGCCTGTAGTTCCAGTTGCTCAGGAAGCTGATGTAAGAGGATTGCTAGGGCCCAGCTCAAGAATGCAATAAGGTATGACTAGGCCACCAAACTCCACCCTGTGCATAAGAGAGAGATCTTATCTCTCCAAAGAAAAAAATGAAAATGAAAATGAAATGAAATGAAATCTAATCAGGACATTGGCATTTCTTAGGGGTATTATTTGTATGCGTGCATATACATACCTCAATACCTCAACTAATTCTATCACCCATTAAAATAAATTCTAATGTACACATTACAACACAGAAACCATGAGGTGACTAAAAGCATATTAACTTTACTTCATACACACAGCCAAATCACCCAATTTGTTTTTAAAAATAATTACATCAAATCATATTTACTTACACATCTAGGAAAACTCCACATATATGTTTATTTCAAGATTTAAAATAATTATTTACCATCCTTACGGAGGAAAAAAAAGGCTTAATTTAAACTTTAGTGGGAGTAGAAAATAACAGATTAATTCCATTACAGAAAGGAATTCAAGAAAACAGTAAAGCAAAATGAGAAGTTTCTCAGCAAAGTTTCTAACATGAAATATTTCTAATATGAAATATTCTATGTTCTAAAGGAGACCACTTAAAGTGAGAAAATTATAACAACCAAATAAAGACTTTATATGCGCAAATGTTATTAAAATGCCCTTTTCAGGCCCGGCATGGTAGCTCACACCTGTAATTCTAGCACTCTGGGAGGCCCAGATGGGTTGATTGCCTGGGCTCATGAGTTCAAGACCAGCCTGAACAAGAGTGAGACTCCCATCTCTAAAAATAGCTGGGCGTTGTGGTGGGCGCCTGTAGTCCCAGCTACTTGGGAGGCTGAGGCAAGAGAATCACTTGAGCCCAAGAGTTTGAGGCTGCTGTGAGCTGTGATGACACAGCACTCTACCAAGGGCGACAAAGTAAGACTTTGTCTCAAAAAAAAAAAAAAAATAGTATTTTTCAAAGTCTACATTACACAGGCTTATGCAAATAGACTATATTCAGCAAGTAATCAAAGGAGAACTTTGATTTAGCCTTTTCTGTTATCGTAATCCTTGAAAGTCAACATCTAACCTTTCTAAACATGTAAGAAAATAATAGACATCCAGGGAAGCACAATCCAGTAACATTCCCTAGTTTCAAAAGAAATTTGACACACAGACAAATTACAGAAAAGGTAAGATTCAAGAGTACCGAGGATGAAGGATCAAACACAGATTGCTATTACTGATCACTTTTCAGTTTATTACTCTGAATGGTTTCACTACTGAGAAAGCTTGAGTGCCAAACTAGTTTATGTTAGATAAAATACCTCAGCTAGGAAATTAAAAATATAGGCAAATTAACCAGATACAGTGGCTCACACCTGTAATCCTAGCACTCTGGGAGTACCAAGGCAGGTGGACTGAGCTTGAGCTCAGGAGTTGGAGACCACCCTGAGCAAGAGCGAGACCCCATCTCTACTTAAAAAACAAAACAAAAGTAGCCAGGCATTGTGGCAGGTGCCTATAATCCCAGCTACTTGGGAGGCTGAGGCAAGAGGTATTGCCCAAGAGTTTGAGGTTGCTGAAATGCCACAGCACTCTAAAAAGGGCAACATAGTGAGACTGTAAAAAAAAAAAAAAAAAAAAAAAAAAAAAAAAAATCACAGGGTGGCAATAAAGTCTGTGTGCAATTGCACCTGAACTTTATGGTCACCTGTGTATGTGTATATAATGTATACACACACACACACACACACACATATGTATATGTATATTATACAGGCAGATTGGCATATTCTAAGCAAAGTCATTTTAGAGTTTGCATATTAATTTAAAACTAACAGTCATTGAAGCCTACGAAAAAGTGTAACAAAGATGAAATCTAAATAAACAATACTATGTATAAAACGGCATTTTTTGTAGGATGAATAATTTTTTCATTATTCATTAATTAGGCACTAGTGTCACAAATCACTAAATGTCTATCCTAATTAAAAAACTATTATTTTTATTGTCCAGATATTCCTTTTGACAATAATTAAAAACTGGTTATCTCATTTTTATATCTGCTGACCTACATGGCTATGAATTTTTCAGATTCTTATCATTAAAAAAAAAAAAAAAAAAGTGAGACATTGAGTATGTTTTTACCTTAAAGTTCAACTATCACCAAGGTAATACCAGCTCAACTAAAGGCAATGCCTCTGTGGCTTTTCTTAAAGGGTCTATTACCTGGGTGTTAGCTACACAACATTCATTTTCTAATTTTTGTTCATACTGTATGTTTAGTTTTTTCTTTTCTTTCTTTTTTTTTTTTGAGACATAGTTTTACTATGTCACCCTCAGTAGAATATTGTGGCATCACAGCTCACAGCAACCTCAAATTCTTGAGCTTAAGCAATTCTCTTGCCTCAGCCTCCCAAGTAGCTGCGACTACAGGCACCTGCCCAGCTATTTTTTTTGTTGTTGTTACAGTTGTCATTGTTGTTTATCTAGTCCAGGCCGGATTCTAACCCACCAGCCTTGGTGTATGTGGTCAGTGCCATAACCACTGCTGCGGGTGCCGAGTTGTATGTTTAGGCTTTTATGTCCTTTAGGTGTATGTCACATTTCACAATTTTAAAATGGATTTAAATGGACATTTGGAAAGTTTTTTGGGTTTTTTTTTTTTTACATATAGCTTTCTATGGCGTTTTTTTTTTCTTTAGACAGAGTCTTATTTTGTCATCCTCAGTAGAGTGCTGTGGCATCATAGCTGACAGCAACCTCAAACTCTTGGGTTCAAGCAATCCTCTTGCCTCAGCCTCCCAAGTAGCTGGAAGTACAGGCGCCCACAACAAAGTCCAGCTATTTTTAGAGACAAGGTCTAGCTCTGGCTCAGGTTGGTCTGGAACTCTTGAGCTCAGGCAATCCATCTGCCTCAGCCTCCCAGAGTGCTGGGATTACAGGCGTGAGCCACCTCACCCAGCCCTGTTATGTCTTTTTGAGACAAGATCTTACTTGGTCACCCAGGCTGGAGTGCAGTGATCACAGCTCACCATAACCTCAAATTCCTGGGCTCAAATAATTTTCCTGCCTTCCAAGTAGCTGGGACTACATGCTTATCATCACACCCAGCTAATTTTTACTATCTCTTGTATGGACGGGGATCTCACTATATTGCTTGGGCTGGCCTCAAACAATCCTCCTGCCTGGGCTCCCAAAGTGCTGGGGTTATAGATGTGAACCACTGTGTCCACCCCACACAACTTTCTTAAGCCTCCACAGCTAAGAGAGGTTATATAAGACTCAAAAGACACAATATTGTCTCAGCTATAGCCAAAATGTCTCTAGGCAAGTCTGCATATGATCTTTTTACTCTCAAATCAATTTGATAAAGTAAATTTTGTTTTATCCACGAAATCTCAGGAAGCAACCTATTTCTTAAATTTAAAATACCTATATGTTAGGTGGTACCCATAGCTCACTGGGTAGGGCACCAGCCACATACACGAAGGCTGGCAGGTTGGATCCTAGCCAGGGCCAGCTAAAACAACAATAACAACTGTAACAAAAAAATTGCTGGGTGTTGTAGTGGGCGCCTGGAGTCCCAGCTACTTGAGAGGCTGAGGCAAGAGAATCGCTTAGGCCCAAGAGTTTGAGGTTTCTGTGAGCTGTGATGCCAAAGCCCTTTTCCCAGGGCAACATCTTGAGACTATGTCTAAAAACAAACAAACAACAACAACAAAAAAAAACAGGAACCTATATGTTTTAGGAAGTATGCACATAACTTATTCCAAAATTTAAAAAAGCAGGTTCTAGCTCAGCGCCTGTGGCTCAAGCGGCTAAGGTGCCAGCCACATACACCTGAGGTGATGGGTTTGAATCCAGCCCGGGCTCGCCAAACGACGGCTGCAAACAAAAAAAAAATATCCGGGCGTTGTGGTGGGCGCCTATAATCCCAGCTACTTGGGAGGTGGAGGCAAGAGATTTGCTTAAACCCAAGAGTTTGAGGCTGCTGTGAGCTATGACGCCATAGTTCTCTACCAAAGGCGACATAATGAGACTCTGTCTCAAAAAAAAAAAAAAAAAAAAAAAAAAATTTTAAATCATTCTAAGTGGGGTGCAGTGGCACATGCCTACAGTCTCAGCTACTTGTGATGCTGGGACAGGAAGACTGCTTGAGCCCAGGAATTCAAGTCCAGCCTGGACAACATAAGGAGACCCTGTCTTTTAAATAAATAAATAAAAACATGTTTTAAAGGATCACACTGAAATATGAAAACCTTTTTCTACTGAACATGACAGTCTCTTCAGCTAAAGGTGTCCTTGAAATCTCACATTTCCCATTTTTAGATTAAGTTAAATAATACTTGTAACTTTCCAAATTCACATTTTTAAAAAAGTCATGTTATTGTGTGGGAACTGTATCAAACATCTCAGAAGATGCCATACAAATGTAAGGTATTATGTTTTGTCTTTCACTGTTATATACGGTTAAAATGGAACCTGTATGAATATAAAAATTTTTCATTTCCCTATTCACTTTCTTCTCAATATAGCCCTAAATCTACATGGAAAGGGGAAGCTGGTAATAAGGTTGTTGGGGTTATTACTATAGAACAGTTAATGACAATAAAGTTCCACATCTAAAATTTAAAAATAAATTAAGAATCCTTTTTCAAAGAGCCTTTTCAAATTCAAAATCTTGTCAATAGGCAAATGTACTTTAGGAGTAACAATACTCACCCATTTAGTAAAAACTGAATGTCCTCTAAATTCACAAAATTGAAAATATACCTTTTACCTTCTTTTCATGCCACATTATGCAGGTACAATGTATTACAAAAATGTTTAAAGGACATATTACATATTAACTAAGGTCAACAGTAAAAATGAAAACATTATATATAAGCTTTTTAAAAACGTTAGCCTGGCTTGGCACCTGTAGTAGTGTTTACAGTGCCGGCCACATACACTGAGGTTGGGGTGTTCGAATCCGGCCCAGACCAGGTAAACAACAATGATGACAACTGCAACAACAACAACAAAAAAAACAGCTGGGCATTGTGACAGGCACCTGTAGTCCCAGCTACTCGGGCAGCTGAGGCAAGAGAATTACCTGAGCCCAAGAGCTGGAGGTTGCTATGAGCTGTGTGATGCCACGGCACTCTACTGAGAGACAGAGTGAAAAAAAACAAACAAAAAAACAACTTAGCCTTAAAATAATGAACATGTATTACTTTTTTTAACTTTTAAAATAAACTAAAAGTAGTCTGGGTGTGGTAGCTCACACCTCAAATCCCAGCAATTTGGGAGGCCAGAGTGAAGAGAAATGCTTGAGGCCAGGAGTTTGAGACTAGCCTGGCCATATATTGAGACCCTATCTCTACAAAAAATAAAAATAAAAAAATGAGCAGGTGAAGTGAGGGACACCTGTAGTCCTAGCTACTAGGGAGGCCAAGGTGGGAGGATCTCTTGGAGCCCAGGAGTTCCAACCTGGGAGACAGAACAAGACTGCAATCTTAAAAAATAAAAAAGGAAAAGAAAACAGAAAGAGAAAGCGAAAAGAAACTAAAAGTTCTATAATTAGACAAGATGTGGCCTCAAATGCTGGCTTTGCTATTTACCACCTGTGTAATGTTAAGGTACAGAACCTCAGTTTCTAAATTTTTAAAAAGGAGGTAAAAGTATTAACTTCATAAAATTGTTGGGAGGATAAAAGGAAACCATGCATGTAAGGAACGTAGTATAGCATAGGATTATTATGAATATTATGAACTCCAAAACCTGCTATCTTCAAATTTGACATTTCATTAATGATCCATTTCATAGATGATCAATATCCTTTAAGCAAAACTCATTCAATCTGATCAGTATAAGAGGGTATCTGTTAATTTAAGATCAAAAAGCAATCACAGGTAATGGGTAGGCTGATAAATGTAGTAATCAGCGAAGTTTGGGTTTTAAGTGCTACCTAAAAAGAAAAGATGTCTTCATCATACAGATACCTGTCCAAAGAAGCAGAATATTTATGATGGCTGGAAAGGGAGTTCTAATCTTTATGGAATGCTTAATACATAAAAATACATTTTATAAGCAATTCGACCTTCTGACTTAAAATATACAATAATTGCTCATTTTCCTAAAACTTTATGGTACTGATAATTCAAGCATACAATTTACCAATTAATTACAAATAACACGTCAATGGAGTGGGAGATAGAAAAATGAAATCTCATGTGAAATTTACTAAATGTAGAATATAAATGTCTTAATACAATAACTAAGAAAATGCCAAGAAGGCTATGTTAACCACTGTGATGAAAATATTTCAAATTATACATAAAACCAGCACATTGTACCCCATGATTCCCATGATTGATTAATGTACACGGCTATGATTTAATTAAAAAAAAAAAAAAGTACCACAGAACTTCATAGAACTTGAAAAGACATTTATCTTTGTCCCTTAGGAACCAAAAACTGAATAAATATATTAATACTGTAAGAGATTATTAGCTGTTTACATATTCAAAGAATAAGATGAAATAAGAATATTGAAACTGACTTATTTTATCTAATGAGGGCCAGATGAAGAAAACATTTTTCTTAGATTTTAACTTAGATTAACTTAGAAGTTTAACTTAGTTAAGTTAGAAGCTTAATTTAGATTTTTTTTTTTTTTTTGAGACAGAGTCTTAATACGTTGCCCTCGGTAGAGTGCTGTAGTTTCACAGCTCACAGCTACTTCAAACTCTTGGGCTTAAGTGATTCTCTTTCCTCAGCCTCCCAAGCAGCTGGGACTACAAGGCACCGGCCACAACGCCCAGCTATACTTTTGTTGCAGTTGTCACTGTTGTTTAGAAGGTCTCAGCTGGGTTTGAACCCGCCAGCCCCAGTGTATGTGGCTACAGCCCGAACCACTTTGCTATGGGCGCCAAGCCTTTAACGTAAATTGTTAATGAGTTTTGTCAGACCACACTTATTCTTAGCTACTTTTTAATGATATACAAAATTCACTAATATTTCAAAATTCAAATTAAATATATCTGATGTTTTCTCTGTGTGACTATGAATGTAACTACTGTAGTAGAATTTCTTGTTCCTACTAACGCATTATCTTTAGGAAAAATTTTATTTCTGTTTATATTGAAAAATCCAAATAAAGTACAAAAGGAATCATGAAATAGGAAATTAATTTCATTATCACCTTACCAACTCATAATAGCTCCACTCCGAAATAACATAACTGCTTTATTGAAACAAAATATTTCCTTTTTGTTTTATTTTATTATGTACAAAACACAAGCTTATAATAATTAAACTTCCATTGTTCTTCTTCTTAAATTTTACTGCAATATAAAGAATAAAATAAAAGAGCAGATTTTTAAAGCCTTAACTAAGTGTCGCAAAAATTACATATTTTGATCCCAGTTTAGTGAAAACATGGCAAATATTTATAATATGGTCAATATTTTGCTCCTTAGGGATTTAGATTTCTAGTTCTGGCCAGAAGATATGCTATAGCCTTCTTGAGGTCAAAACTTTCAGCCAGGCAAATAATCTGTCAGTAACTATTGATTGTTTAGGGAAAATACTAGTGATTTATTAAAAGATCTATACGTCTATTTTTCAATTTCAATAGTAAATGATGAAATAGGCCAAGTGAGTCATAATACGATGACATGAAGAAAAGAATACCTTAGATATTGTTGCGGTTGATGCAGAAGAAATAGAAAAGTGGCAAGTTGAAATCAATACTAATTTTAGCTTTATTGCTGAAAATGCTTCATATTATCAGACAGACCATAAAGGGCAGGACACCAGGTGAGCCACAAAGGCCACACTTATCTTTTCTTCACTTTATAGTAGACAGGAATGAAATTGTTTATACTTAAATATATACAAATACCTGATCATGCAATCTGACACAAGAATGTGTGAAACACCCATTGACCTTGCTGAGGACGGTTTGAAAGATTCCTAAATGCTAAAAAGATAGATCTTCATTAAAATTACTCATTATTTGAAGCCATGGCTGGTTAAACAGATTACCACTTTATGAAATAACATGCGCAGGTTATAGAAACATACTTTCTCTCCAACAAATCTTGATAAACTAAGTATATTAGAAAATAATTTCCTTTTCTGCATAATGGTATCATTTCCCTTGAACTGGTCAGGTACCCTAAGCCCAGATATGGGTAAACTCTTGCTTTTATGCAGACATAATTATATTTTTGAATCATGTGCAGTGGGCAAAATCCGCTCAACATACTCATTTCTTTCCTCATTCATTCAATGAATATTTCTTAATGCCTTCTATACTCCTGTGGGTGCTGGAGATACAGATTTTCATTAGTTATGAAAACCCTTGCTATTAGAGAGCATGCAGTATTATGGGGAGGAACAAATAAATAAATAGCTGTATTAACATGCTGCCACATATGGACAATGGTTATGTTAGGGAGAAAAAAAACAGGATGAAGATAGTGCTGAGGGCTGCTATTTCAAATCAGATGGAGACAGAAGACTCTGAGAAGGTGACATTTGAACAGGGATTACAATGAAGCAAGGGAACTTGTGCTGCCAACATCTGGCAAAAGAATATGTGAAAAAAAATTAGGTGACAAAGTTCTGACAGAGAACATGACATTTATTAAGCCTGCCTCGTTAGATGAAGAAGTTTTAAAAATGGAAATATAATATCAGGAATAATTACAGGGAAAAGGTCTGATGCTTCTTATATCAAGCTGTTACTACTTAGCTATTGAGAATTGAGAGATTGTATCTTTTAAGATTGGGTTAATATCAGGTTCTTTACATTAAATATTACAATTCATTAATCTCTTCTAGCATAGAATGTTTTCCCAATTATAAATAATACATGTTAATGCAGGGTTTATTTGGTAATCTTACAAGGCACTAATACACTTATCATTAACCAGAGAAAGAGGCACATAATCAACCAACACTTCATATACAGCATTAGCTTAATAGTTGTAATTGCTCAATCTTTCTATTTCTCAAAACTGTCTTGACGTGCAATTCTTAAGCCCGAGAAAAACCTACAAACTTTTACAGTTCTGTTGACTTTGAGATACCATCACAAATCATGTGAGCATTCTGTATTTAAACATACAGGGCACATTGTTTACATACAGGTATTTGTTCATAAAATACCCATTTTACCAATTACGTATCGAAACAGCCATAAATATGTGCCAGTTACCATATGTCATTCAGTGTTCCTCTCAACAACTTACTATTCAGCTCCACGGAGTGCAATTACTGGACACCCTCCACCAATTATGACTTGCAGGATCTGCTGGGGGCCATGCACTTCTGGTTCACCCCAATCAATGCCTAACAGGGTCAAGGGAGTGCAGGGAGATTGGTCCCAGGCGGTTTTTACCCAACCAGGAACTACTCTAGGGGGTCGTCCTTGCTCTAGAGCTTGTCACAGTCTGCTGAGAGCCTATCAGACATGTATTGTGGTTTTAGGCGTCTCCTCCCTCTCCAATTATAATTCTTGATATACTACCATTAAAGTGGTAATATATCAAGAATTATATATTCTTTTATAATTTGTAGGCGTCTCCTCCCTCTCCAAATACAATTCTTTACTCTTTTACCATTCACAGCTGCTACCCTTTAACAGCTTTTTGTATCCATAGGCACATCTCTGTCTGTTCCTAGGAGGACCCAACTGTCACACAGTATTTATAAATGTACATGTAAATACCTACTATTTTGGAGTATATAAATACATTGTCACTTACTGATAATCTGACTAAAGGCAAAAAAAAATAAAATAAAAAAATACAGACTAATATTTTGCAGTTAAATCTATCCTGCTTGAATTCTAAAGGATAGTATTTGACATTTGTGTACGATTTTTAAGGAGAACTTTATTAGTGAAGAAAGCAGCCTCAGACAGAGTGCTTTCCTTTAGGATCTGATAGAGAATTTGCTTTGGTTGTCTTATGTAAATTGTTTAATAATTAAAGGACAAAGAGACGTCTCTTAGAAGATATTCTGGTATCTTAGATGTCCCCAAGTCATATAAATCAAGTGTTGGTGCAGAACAAATTTTTCCTGTGATATTTAATTTTATTGAATTAATTACATCATTTCTGATTACACAGGGGAGTATTACATTACAATTACAGTAACATAAATACAAGGTCAGGATACACATTCACAATTATAAAATGATTTTGGGTAAATACAACTATTTACATTTATTAATGAGGCTTTGGCATTTCTAACACTTGGTCTATTAAAATCGTGAATCTTTTTTCAGAATACTGAAAATGAAATTGGGAAATTTCAGTTGATTGTTCTTTACTTTCACCAAAAGGAATTCAAGTAGACTGGAAGAATGATTCGATATTTCACCCTGATTATTACTTTGGAATTTCCTAGTTTACATATGTTTCATAGAAGCAAAAGATTTAATTAATACATTCTGTACACACAGAAATACTTGGAATTATATAGGCAGCACTTTTCTATATAAATTTTCTTTATAGCATCTAAGGCCCATTGAACATGAAAAGTACTTACCACCTCAGTCCACGAAGATAAACATAAAAATTTCTCCAAATAAAATGGTGCATTCCCTATGTGGTTATATAACTTATATATATAAAGCACTACAGTATAAACCCACAAAAAGGATATTTTATATCACTGAATCTACTAGCAAAGAATATCGTCTTGATGAATACATTTCTATCTTTTAAAATCAATTAAAAGGAATTCTAGCAAAGAGAGTTTTGTTTAAAAAAATAAAATACATCAATATGGTTCATGCTAGTAATATAAGACTTTTCTGCCTAAGAAACCAAAGTTCCTGGCCTTTTTCCAAGATTATATTCTTCCTAGAAATACAAAATGATATTACTTCTTCATTTTGTCCCATCAACCACACTGACATTGAGTGCAATTACTACTGCTTTTTAAGAAACTAACATAAAATGCTAATAAGTAAAATATTTTGACTTTAGGTTGGATTCCCACCACACATGAATTGGCACAAGAGTACATAATAAATGATTTATTCACTTTTCTCTCCACCAAGTTTAACAGAAGCTTCTATATACCCCAGATCATTTAAGAGTAATTTATGACCCAGACAGAGCATACTTCACATTTAAACCTAAATGACCACAAACAATGAGCCATTTTAGGGGTGTTTAGAAAGGAACTCAATAAAAAGATGACTTAAGGGGGCAGAAATGACAACATTTTCTTATTAATTTTGCTGTAATTGGCTGGCAAATGATTCCACAATATTGGAATTTTTCCTCTACAGGGAAAATGACATTAACGAGTCATTTTATTGTAGGCATATTATTTCACTACTTGAGTCTGTTTTCTCTTCTCTAAAACAAAGAGGTTGTGTTAGATGGTCTAATTAACTATGTTCAGGGATCAGGCATCAAAATGAGTGGGTCAGGATGGATTAAGATAAAAGATTGCTTTGGGCAGGAAAACACATCAAAAGGCATTTTGATTCAAAATAAGTTAAAAACTCTCATGACATGTATTGAGGGAACACCCCTCCAAAGCCCCCAAAGTTGGGCTTTCCAGACCAAGTTATCTCAAAAGTCTCTCAGGCCCCTTCTATCTCAGAGAAGCAATTTAGACAACCCTGACCATATGAACCAATAAGATTAAATAGGAAAAACAAAAGATGATAGGATTAAAGTAGAAAATCATTTTCCTGTCTTGTGCTGTAGAGTTGGATAGCAACGTGTCCATTGTTTTACTTGTGTCAGTCACCCAAATATCACTTAATGCCACATCATCAAAAATATGAGTTTTTATAGAAAGAGAACCAAAAATATCCCAGCTCACATTCTAACATATATTTATGGCGAACATACTACGGGCAAGACACTGAGGCATTTGGGATAAATCACGTAACAACACTGACAGAGATTCCTGCCCTTGCAGGATTTGTACTCTGCAGAGACAGATGGGGAACAATCAACCACTAAACCTAGTAAAATAAGGAACATATATATGATATAAAATAATGTGTGCTATAGCTTTGCAAATGAAAACTATAAAACAGTGAAAGGGACTGGGATGGCAGGAGAGAAGCAAAGGAACGTGGAAATGTCTGATAGATAACAGATCTCAGAGTGAGGTAAAACCTGAGCTGTGACGAGGGACTGAAGCAAACACCTCTACGGAAGGGGCACTTAGGCCTCAGCTGGGAGATGGCAGCACCTGCCAGGCACGTGGGGAAGCCGCAGGGAGCTCAGGTGAGAGAAATGTCTCAAAGGTAACTTGGAGACCAAGCATGTCGTGTCTGTTAGCTACTATATGCACTTACAGTGAGAAAGAAACGGTGAAAACAGCAGTATTGGGAGCAGAGGAAGTATGTGGCCCATCTTCTCTTTTGGGGGGTTGAAATGGGGTATCATGGTGAGAAGCAATAGCTTTGGGGCCATGCAACTCTAGTACTTGATCAGCTTGAGGAATCAGTGTCAAGTTTCTTAATCTGTGTTTCACTGAGCAAATAAGATAGTTAAAGGCATGAATGTCACATTGCACTTTTAGGAGGACACGTGAGAGGATGAAGAACTTTGTACTGAGACTGGTAAACTGAACTACTCAATAAATTGGTATCCCTTGCCTGGCTACTTTTAACACAACGTTTTTTTTTTCACACAAGTACTGCCGACTCCAGGATCATTCTAAAACTTCTCTTCAACACCTACCCTCAGATAGATGAATTAACCAACTAACAAACCTCTACTAGGTGCAAGAGATTATTCCAGATACTGAGGGGGATACACAGAATTTAAAATGCAGTCCTTGGTATTAATAAAAATGTGATTTGGGGGAAGAAATAAATCATATACATAAAAATACAATTGCATATTTCTTATCAATAAAAAGGAATGAACTATTGAATACGTACATTTTTAGATGAATCTTAAATTCATTATTAAGTAGAAAAGAAGCCACGTAGGAGGGCACATGGTGCATGATTCCACTCATATAAACGGAGACGTATCTACAGTGTCAAGAGGGCAATCAGTGATTGCCTAGGTCCAGGGGAAGACACAGAAATGGATTATAGAAAGCAACACAAATACCCTTTTAATAATCTTCGGAAATGTTCTGTATTTTGGTTGTAATGTTGTTTCACAAGAGCATACAACTGTCAAAATTCCTCAAACTGTCCACTTTAAATAGGTTTTACTTACTTCAGACAAATTTCCCCTCTGTAAAACTGACGCTAACAAAAACAAAAAAACATTATAATAAAGACTCATCACAATACATTGGCTGATAGTGCTACTGTAGCACCCTTGTACTAGAAAATGACCGGACAAGCTCAGTTCAGATTTGGGAGGTCACACAGTTTCCAAATATTACATATGTAATACTTGCTTTGCATTACATCTGGGAATTTTGTTGAGTTAGAGATAAAGCAGTCCTATTAATTTGTCACGAGTGTTGCCCCCATCCGTCACCGTTTTAGAAATGCTATGTCATCGTCTTTCTGGTTCTCTGGGGAAGACCCTGGCATCTTAAACTTATTCTCTTTTCTTTTTCTGTATCAGTTCATTCCTCTGTAAGAACTGCCTGGAACAGAGATTTATAATACTTTCTTACTGCTTTCTACATAACTCTTACAAGATTTCTAATTGTAGTTTCATTATTTAAAGACAGGCAAATTATGGCTTCTACCTGGAACCCCTTTCAAATGACGTATGAAAGAAGAGGTGGAGCGTCTCACATTTCTAATTCTCAGATAAACACACTGTCAAAGATTCTTATTTTAAAAGCTATCCTGTGTTTGGTTTGTAAAAATTATAACATATTTCCAGAAGTGGCAAATAAAACATATGTGTATGTTCCTAGGGAGGGAGAAAAGAGTGAAACGGGGATTTTGTTTCTGTTCTTCCTATGATTCGATTTTGGCATGATGTTCTATGAGATTCTTACTGAATTACTGTAACAGCAAAATGACCACATTTAACATTTTTAATTTTCCTATAAAATTGTTTAATCTAAAAACACATTTCAAGTTATTTATCCGAAATGAATCCTTTAAAAGTATATTTACATAATATGGATGGTGTATATAACAGTGAAATATAGTTAAAAAATAAGTTGTTTGCCTTCTTCTTAACCAGAAGAAGAAAAAAAGATTTCTATGAAAGTTTTCTGTTCAGTGTATTAAATACCTAAGGAATCATTCTGGATTTTGAATGTAGTATCTGTTTTGGAAAGCAAACTCAGGATTGCTGAGGATTGTAGACAGACTGAGAATTATTTCTTAATATAAACGATTCAGAGAAATATCTGTCAAACAGAGAGTTAAGACTTCTGAATGTAGACACAGCTTAAAAAAGAAGATGATGTATCTCCAAAGGAGCATTTGCCAAAGAGCGATTCAGTAGAGACATAAATAATTAAAATTAAACTATAGCCACTAAAGTAAATGAACCATATTCTGAAGCAATGGGTTGACTTTTAATCCTAATTTTTCACATACTTCTAAGCCCACAAAATTTAAGCATCTGCAACAAACCTTCAATCAGTAATGTGAATGATGTGTTGCCGGATTCCATTGTAATTTCTGAAGTCTCATCACTCTGATCTTCCATGCAATACAACTGAAAATGTAACACATAAAACTGTCCTGGAAGGCTTGCAACATTAAATGCCTTTATCATGACAGATATGTGGGATGGGTCTTAAAGGATGGGTCTTCCCACTACATTGTATTTATTAAATTCCAGGACACCTGGGTTGTTCAAGGCCTTATTTTCTTGACTCCCAATCTGGCTTAGTAGATGTGGGTGCTGTTTCTCACAAGTTTGTATTTCTGTGTAAGGGTAGCTTTCTGAAATAACATCACCACAGAAGAAAATCAGAAACAAAAACGCAATTTTTTTTTTTTGAGAGAGAGTCTCACTATGTTGTCCTCAGTAGAGTGCCATCACAGCTCATGCTCTTGGGCTTAAGCTATTCTCTTGCCTCAGCCTCCCAAGTAGCTGGGACTACTGGCACCTGCCCCAAGCCCAGCTACTTTTTGTTGTGGTTGTTATTGTTGATTAGCAGGCCCTGCGTTGGGTTCAAACCTGCCAGCCCCAGTGTATGTGGCCAGCAGTCTAACCACTGAGCTATGGGCACCAAGCCATTTAAAATAATCTTTTAAAAAGAGAAAGATTATTTCAAACTCCTCTTTGAAGAAAATACGAGCTTGTTTTTTTCTAATACATTGTAGAATGTATTCTAGACGATTTATAGAAAGGTAGAGAAGCATAGGTGAGATGAGACTGTACAAACCACTTCTGTGCTCTTATTTAGATGTTTTTGCCTGACATATCCTCATGCAGGTGATATTACAGAACCTTTGATATCTGGAAGTATTAAGCCAATATAGTAACTGCAGCTTAAGAGGCATAAATGTCATCTTGCTAAAATCTTCCACATCAAAGCAATCGGCAAGGGTTTTTGAACGTCAGCTATAGCAGCGTAGTAGATGTCATGGGATGTACACAAGATGCACTAAGATCAGGCACATTAAGTTATTTTAAAATACGTAATGACTGAAGGTACAAGACAAGAAAAATACCAAAGGGTAACTTTTGTATGTCAGTTAAGTACATAATCACGAAATAAAGAATTAATCAATCTCAGTAACATACAGACTATACAGAGAAGACTGGGCAATACAAATAAAAGAAATAAGGTGTGTCTATGGCTACTAACAAGAAATTAAACCTTGATGAACCTCAATTTCCCCTTGGGTTTGCAGGGACCAGCCTAAAGGCTTGGTGTTGGACAGTAAAGAATTGGACAATGCTAGATTTATAAAGGCACAACAGATCCCAATCCTTTAAATCTCCAACCCTTATTCTACCCCACACATCACACTCCACCTCTCAAACTTCGGAAGAGTAAATACCTAGAAATTCACCCTTTAGGGACATTGGTTCTAAAACCCTCAGTACCAGATCATCCTCCAAGTTAGGTTATCAGATCTAAGTTAGTTTACTTTATATTACAATAAAAATGTATTTGTCACTATCAATCAAACCTTATGACTTAGGGGAAAATATACTTAGAAAAGGGAAGGCATTGTGGGTGGAGAGGAGGACACAAGTAAGACCAAAGAATTGCTCAACACAGCAGGAATAGACCTATTTATATTTTTAAAAACTACTAGATAAATAGGGCTTTTCAAAATCATAATGTAGGAAAGTATGAAATTCATAAGACAGACGAGAGGGAACAATTGAACATTTCTGAGCAAGGGCATTCCATGGTTTTATATAAACTAGAGAAGACAAGACCTAAGGAAGAGAAAGTAAAGCATGTGGGGCAAATAATAAAATGCAAGAAAGAGGCCATGAGGGCTGCCTGGATTACACTGACATCAATCCAGGTAAAAAGAAGAGACATTTGTCCTAAGAATCAAAAGGACTGAACTTACATGAATCACTTCGTCAAGTCACTTCTCAAATGTCATACTACCAGCGAGGGCCTTCTCTGGCAATGTCACATAAAACTTTCATCTGCTTTTCTCATCTGTGCACTTTTTTCCCATTCCCCATTCTATCACTATCTGACTTACAGTGCATTAATGTCTGACTTACACTGTTAGAATACAAGTATCATGATTTTGGTCTGTTTATTTCCCAGTTACCCTGAGTCCATAGGAGGAGGTTCAGTAAATTTTGAACTGAGTGGACTGAATAAATGAATATCCAACAAAGAAAAAAAAAAAAAAAAAAGATAAGGAAACATCATTGTATTTTCAATGTTCCTTGCCTGGGGTGCTGCTACAAAATTAATGTGCAAGAAACAATTTTATTACAGAACTTACAACAAATTCTATGCTTTTGAAAGTTTAATACCATGACATTCTATTAAGAAAATACAATTCGGACTACAGATAATCCAAAGTAGAATAAATAACAGTACAAAGAAATTGGCAGTGGTCTACACATCCTTTAGTAAATGTGAATTATATTAACACTATTGTTAATATGTACTCACTAAATAGTCTCCTTTTAGGCTTTCAAAGTTTACAGAATATTGCTATCTGTCATTACAAAATGTATGGCAAATAGGAGATGGAGACGTTAAGGGGTTAAAGAAACTCTCACAAGCTGTTTGTTACTCTCAGTTCCAGAAGTACAATACTACTTGCTTCCACACTAAACCAGAACCTGGTTGGAAAACCATGTGGTTATCCATAACTAAGTTACCATCAGATTCAGGAAGTAAGCCTAAGAATCTACATATTTTTCCCTTTACAAGAGTCTAACCTCAATTAGTTATTGAGATGAATGACTTTATTAGGCTTTGATGAATCTTAAATATCAAATACCATTAAGTCATTCTTCAGGACCTAGAAATATCCTTTAGTCTGACAGACAAGAAAAAGAAGTTTATTCTCAGCAGTATTCATTATACCAAAACATTTATTCATTTGGCTTAGACGAATCACCGAAGTACGGCGGCACCCGTAGCTCAGCGGTTAAGGTGCCAGCCACATACACCGAAGCTGGTGGGTTCGAACCCGGCCCAGGCCAGCTAAAACAAAAATGACAACTGCAACAACAACAACAAAAAAAATAGCAGGACATTGTAGCAGGCGCCTCTAGTCCCAGCTACTTGGGAGGCTAAGGCAAGAGGATTGTTTGAGCCCAAGAGTTTGAGGTTGCTGTGAGCTGTGATGCCACAGCACTCTACCCAGGGCAACAGCTTGAGACTCTGTCTCAAAAAAGAAAAGAAAAAAGAAAAAATGTATCATAGACAAATTTAAAAAATTGAATCACATTCTGAGTTCAGAACAGGGTAAGAAAAAAAATTTTTTTTCCTCAGGAATTATAAAAAGCAACTATACATATTAATGCACTTGATTTACACAGCAAATTCTAAAAGATTTTCATGACTCCAAAGTAGAAATGATTTTAGTTTGGAAAATACTTCCAAACAGTCAAACAACTTAATACCAATTAATTTTGCTTTCTAATTCAATATAGGACAACAGTACACCTGACCGACAGAGTATAACTTGGGAATGTAGAGAATATATTACTGACCCTCATAAAAACCCGTACATGGTGCACCTCAAGGTCCTTGGCTGGAAACTTGAGGATCATCATCCAGTTTCAACATTGCTATTATTATATTCCGTGGTTTGGGAAAGTTTCTATCTTGGTTATCTTTTCTGATCTGCCAAAAGTAAGTCAAATGGCATTGTCCCTTTAACTCATAATTATTATAAGATAACAGAAAAGTATTTTTTTAAGTTGAAAATTAAATGAGTACATTAATTTAATATATAATTCTATAACTTCACCTCATTAAAGCTACTGCTACTGGTTCAATTTGAAAAGGATAAGAAAGGGGAGAATAAGTAGACTTAAAGAACTGACTTTATAAATCCAAAGCAAGTACAGTAGGACCTCCATAAGTTGACCATCCAACAGATTGTAACAAGCTCGTCACATATGGAGGTCAACGTAAGAAACTTGGCCTACTGTGTTGACATGTACATGTGGTGCGTGTCCAGTCTAGGAAAGTTACATCAACTCAGAAAGGTGATCAATGTAGAAAGATGGTCAACTGTGGAGGTTCTGCTGTATTTCTGAATAAAGAGGATGGGATTGCTCAAAGCAAACAAAGTCTTAAGAACAGGAGAAGATTTTTGAATTTCGAATCTGACAAAGGCCTGGTAACTGGAATCCACAGACAACTCAAATTAAACAACAAGAAAAGAGCAAACAACCTCCTTTATAAGTGGGCAAGAGACTTGAACAGAAACTTCTCTGAAGATGACAAATGGCCAACAAACACATGAAAAAAATGAAAAGAAATGCAAATTAAAACCACTCTGAGGTATCACCTAATTCTAGTAAGATTAGCCCATATCACAAATTCCCAAATCTGCTGGTGTGGACATGGGGAGAAGGCAACACTTCTACACTGCTGGTGGGATGGCAAACTAATACAACCTTTAAGGAAAGAAGTATGGAGAATTCTCAAAGAACTAAAAGTGAACCTTCCATTTGATCCTGCAATCCCATTATTACCCAAAAGAACCAAAAGCTTTTTACCACAAAGACATTTGTATAAGATTTACTGCAGCTCAATTCATAATTGCCGAGTCATGGACCCAACCCAAATGCTCATCAACTCATGAATGGATCAACAAATTGTGGGGTATGTATACCATGGAATCCTTCAGCTATAAAAAAAAGATGGAAACTTTGTATCTTTTATGTTTACCACCTATGGAGATGAAAGACATCTTAGAAAAGTATCTCAAGAATGGTAAAATAAATATCCAATGTACTCAATACTAATATGAAACAAATATATAAACAATTACATGCTTATATGAAGAATAAAACACAAATATAGTCAGGAGGTAAGGAGAAGGGAGAAAGGGGAGAGGAAGGGGGAAGGATTATTGGTGGAAGGAGGGGAGGGCATTTGGCGGGTTCTCACCTGAAGTGCCCAATGTGAGGATGCCCCCTGGGTGAGGGGTTCTTTTACAACTGAAACTTTACATTGGAAGTGAGAACAATGTAATCTAAATATTTGTACCTTCATGTAAATTTGAAATAAGAAGAATAAATTTTAAAAAGATGACATTGCTGAGAAGAGTAGAATAGAAAATTACCAGGATATCAATTTATACAAGAAGATATTGGGCATATATCCCCAAGAAGCACTAGTATATTATTTTTTAATGACAGTATCAATAGGAAGAAAAAGCTAGTTTTATTCACACAGGGATAAAACACTAAAAAAAGGTAAACTCTAATATAATAAGATACTGGAATTTGTTTGGGGTCCTTCTAAATCCTTCTTTATGTTCTCTACTTTCTAGGTCTTCACCACCAGATCACCCAACATAAATTTAACAATCTATGTCTCAATCTATGTCTTGACCAAAATGACAGCTTTTCAACCTAAACCGTGTTGAAGTTGAGCACAATGTAACCATAGAAAGACATTAATCTAATCCAAAGGATAACTCTTTCCATTGGGTGGATGGTCTCAAAAGCATTTGTACTTGTATTTTTATTTGTCTTAATGATTATTGTGAGGGAGATTGCTTTTTTTGTCCTGAACTTTGGAGGTTTTTTGTTTGTTTTGTTTTTTGTTGTTGTTGTTTTGAGAAAGTCTGACTTTGCCGCCCTTGGCAGACAGCTGTGGCATCACAGCTGACAGCAACCTCAAACTCCTGGGCTCAAGTGATCCTCTTGCCTCAGTTTTTCCACCCTTAGCAGAGAAGGTCTCACTTTTGCTCAGGCTGGTCTTGAACTTAAGAGCTCAGGCAATCCACCCGCCTCAGACTCCCAGAGTGCTAGGATTACAGGCATGAGCCACCATGCCCGGCCACCTTTGCTTTTTAATCTCCTTCTAATATACCCTATGGACCTTTTGCATAACTAGTCTATAAATTATAACACAGTATAAAACATGGCTTACAAAGGGCAATAGAAACAAATAGCAATTTAGAAAAATATATGAAAACATTTTTATTTCCTCTACAAAGAATGTCTCAATTCTGCTGGTATTTTCTTTCAATGGAAAGCTTCCTATTTGCCTGTGAAAACTTGAAATCTTTTCCTTTCAGTATGTCCTTAGGCAAAAGGAACTGTGCTTGTTGGCAAAGGCCAGAGATGTTGCTCACCATGGGGCTAAATGACTCCAAGGCACTTTTATGGTAAAATGGAATTTGTATAATTTACTCATTTGAAACTATGGAATTTGGAGTGATTTAATGTAATCCACATATTCGAGAGGGTAAGATCTGAAATGATGGTTGTAGGCCTGAGATTAAAACCTCCAGCAGTAGCTTTCAAATGTAGCTAAGGAAGGAACCCTTTTATATACTCTTTTGGGAGAAACCCAATGTTGAAACAAACAAAAGGGCTGTGGTACTGTGTTTGAATCAGGGCAAAGGTTGGAAAGCCCTCTCCCTGAGCTCTTAATCCACAAAGGTCGTACTGATGTAGTCACCCTGAACCCAAAGGCTCCATACAGTACTTGAAATCAATTAGCCTTATATGTATTCTGTGAAATTTAGAGCTTCAATTTATTTTATACCAACAATTTGATTCAAAAGAAAAATAAAAGACAAGTTAGGATGATCAGATTAAAATACTTAAAATTATTCAAGTATTCACCCTAGGCTTCCTTGCAGTCTCACTCTTTTTCTACTAGCTCTGGAAATTTAGAGAAAGCTGTCTTGAAGTCCCTAATTATTAAACGGTCCATAGCTGAATTTTGCAAATAAATCCAACTTCAGATTTAGAAGCATTAAAGAGGTTAAAGTGGCTCTCTGTTGATTAGAGAACAGGTCAGCGTGGAAATCTGTCTGGGGAAGAAGGCTGGAAAGTAACTAAAGAGCATCTTTCATGTTCTAAGACCAACTCTTCCATTTACCATCAACTAACCTTGGGCACAACGGTTCTGTGTCTCTCAGTTTGCACTAAATGATTGAACCTTTATTTTAAAAGGGTTGCTAACCGTCTTTTAATACATATATTTCTGCAGAGTGAGTTGAAATAAACTAAGTTAGAAATTCTCATTTTCTATCCTGAGGATCATAGTCACATATCCGTCTGTCTGTTCAATGTGTCTCCCTTGATGTCTTCTTAGAACTTGATAGAAGACGGAAATTAATAACCTGCAGTCTCTTCCAGAAGCACAACCTTTCCATGTTCTTAAGTTCAGGCACTTCAAGTCATCGTCAGTTCTTTCCTTTCCCCTGTCACCATCCATTTCAGCTTCTCCAATGTCTTTCTTCACTGAGCTTCTACTTTGTTTGTGGCCCCGTGTTAATTACCACAAAAAGAACAAGACTCGTTGTGAATCTAATTTTTCACATTAGATCCCTTTCATCTTTTCCTAATATCAGTTGAGGCCCCTCCTACATCAACCATTTATACAACCTCTTAACTTGTTTATCTTTCTATAATGGTCACATCCTTCTTCAACAGTATAATTTGAAAACATAACACTAGACTTTGGTTATATACTGTAGTGAATTTGAAAGTCACTCTGCCTTAAGATGGATTACTAACGTGGGGATCTGATAATGGTACCCCCACACCGTCCACACTGTGTATTGACTACCAAGTAAGTAATCCAGGGTCATAAACACACTTGGTAAGAAATATAACATGTGACTCTGGTCTGGGTACACAGGAGGGCATTACGGAGCCTCTGGACATATAAAGAGTCCATGCACTACCCAATGACTTTCAAATTCAATTAAAAATAACTATGTGAATGGACCCAGAATACTTGTACAGTTCCTTCATTCTAAATCTCCCTTCTAGCCACATCTCTGCTGTCGCCATACAACATTCCTCAAAGGGACCATGCCCTACATGGGACAACATTCCTCAAAGGGACCGTGAGGCTGGTCCACTATGTCCCATCAAGGTGTCCTTTCTTTCCCAGTGAGTCTATCCTCACATCTTATCTCTTCTCATTCGACTACCACTTTCTCAAGGAATTTTTTTTTTCCCAGTAACAATTAGTATCTTGCTCTTCAATTTTTACATATTTATATATAAACATAAAGTATATTTTCAAGTTCCATAAAAGGTTTTAAACAGAACTTTACAAATACAGTATACTGAATTAATGTATTTATCAATGCGGATGATCAAGTAAATCAAAAATTTAACAAGTAACTTTCCCCAAATTGCTTTGTTATTTAGACAGTCTGTTAAATGTTTATCTGAGGCACAAAATATTAAGGGAAATTTTGGAATATTTGGAGAAATTACTGGTACAGAGTAAAAGCTGGGTGAATGCTGTTATTCAGTGAATTGAGATTGATATAACAAATGCCTGTTATACTAGGGAGATCAGGTATGAAGCACAGTTGAATGCTGATGGCTGTATTCTATACCACATGTTTACCCATTAATAAAACAATACTAAGGGGAAGAATCTCACTTTTGAAATCCATCTATTTATGGATGACACAAGGATGGAACTGCAGATCAAGATTAAAAATAATCTGGGCGGCACCTGTGGCTCAGTGAGTAGGGCACCGGCCTCATATACGGAGAGCAGCAGATTTCAACCCGGCCCCGGCCAAACTGCAACAGGAAAATAGCCGGGCATTGTGGTGGGTGCCTATAGTCCCAGCTACTCAGGAGGCTGAGGCAAGAGAATCACCTAAGCCCAAGAGCTGGTAGTTGCTGTGAGCTGTGACTCCACAGCACTCTACCAAGGGCAATAAAGAAAAAAAAAATCAACAATTAAATTATTTATTTATTTATTTTATTTTTTGAGACAGAGTCTCAAGCTGTCACCCTGGGTAGAGTGTCATGGCGTCATAACTCACAGCAACCTCAAATTCTTGGGCTTAAGCAATTCTCTTGCCTCAGCCTCCCAAGTAGCTGGGACTACAGGTGCCCGCCACAATGCCTGGCTATTTTTTGTTTCATTTGTCATGTGGTTCAAACCCACCAGCCTTGGTGTATGTGGCCAGTGCCCTACCCACTGAGCTACTGGTGCCGCCAAATTAAATTATTTTCGAAAGAAGTTCGAAGAACAGTCAGTATATTCTTTTTCTTTACACTTTTTTTTGACTGACATAATTTAAGTGTGCCATAGAAGTTTAACTATATCATCAAGGGTGCCATGAAATAAAAAAGGTTGAAAAACACTGACCTAGAGTATCATGATGAAAAAACTCTGGGAATCTGTCTTAACCTCAGTCTTGCCCTTACTCCCACACCTCATCAATCAATAAATCTCATGAATCCCAATACTTTTGCCTGTATCAAATCTATTCCTTCTCTAGCTCTGATGCTATGAAAAGAATATAAGGTTCTGGTGTCTTTCTTGATGAAATCATAGTTGCTTTACTATTTTCTTCTAATTCTGCAGTCCTCAAATTTGGTGTCTCGCCTGAATCATCTTTCTAAGCAGTAAATATAATTTTGTGCCTTAAGGTCCAGAAGTAAACCAGTTCATATATGATAAAATGATTCTCTGAAAAGGGTGCCAACGTCATTAAATGGGAAAGAACAAGTGTTTTCACGTGCTGTCCTCTGGAAAGTTACAATTGCAGCAAGAAGGCTCTCACTAGATCCCGGTGCTGTGCTCTTGGACTTCCCAGTCTCCAGAACTATAAGAAATACATTTCTTTTCTTTATAAATTACAAGCCTGTGGTATTTTCTTATACAAAAGAAAACAGACTATGATGGACTGAAAGGGTATATTTACATAAAGTATTAAAAAGTGGATGAGGATTTAGACAAAATGTCTTTAATTCCAGGTAAACTGAAAGCACAGAGCCCAGCATGGAGAAACTAAGTATCTCAGGAAACAGTAACAACATGCAGATGGCTAACTGGCCACAGCTTCAGTAGGCAAATGTTGATCAGAATAAAAGAAAAACTTTTAAGTAATTAAAACTCTCTTTTAAAAACCACTACTTTGTGAGGTAACAAGTACAACTCTTCTTCTGAAAATGTAAACACAAGCTTATATTCCACTCACTACTCATCACTCACTGCTGAACTAGCCAAAGAATTTGTTGAATAAGCATTTGGACAAGGAGACTTCTAAAGTTTTGGTTAAATTTATAATTCCATTATTTGCTTTATTTGTTAATTCAAGTCCTTTTCTATTCTAAAGCAATTTATGTGATTTTCCAAATGTAGCAGATTTCATAACTATCTTGGTTTAAATTACATTACCACACATGTCTGGCTGCTAGTCAATTACTGTTCACTTAAGTGTTATCTCTGGTCCAAAGTGTCAACAGACCTCCCAAGACACAGAAATAATTTTCCCTTCCCCTTCATTCCCCTCAGGCTTTATTTACTCTTGCATAATTGTTACACTT
This sequence comes from Loris lydekkerianus, assembly GCA_963574355.1. NCBI lineage: Eukaryota > Metazoa > Chordata > Mammalia > Primates > Lorisidae > Loris > Loris lydekkerianus. The sequence goes on along the minus strand of CAUYPK010037383.1, from coordinate 60,569 downwards.
TCCACTCTCTCATAACTTTCGTATAATTTCTAATTTCTCTCCAAAACACAGCCAAGAAAGGAATTCAAGGACAGATAAGGATTTTCTTCATCCTATATTCTCTTTTAATGAAGAAAAGCAATTAGGCAAAACAAGTCAACAGCAAGCTAAGCTTTTTCTTTCTGAGAAATCTAGAACAAAAGGCTTATCTGATTTGTGCTAAAACTAGTTCATTGTAAACAGGATCTTAACACCTTTATCAGGGTGATTAAAAAATACATTAAAGAAAAATATCTTGCCTTTGTCATTTAAAGTCAAAAATGATCAAAGAATTATTTCTTGGTCAGCATTCTTAGGCTTACCTCAAGATTTTTTTTCTAGTTAATATTAATTTAAGTCTCTATAAAATGAAATGGAAGAAATGTACCATAAAAATATTTTGTAGTTTCTCCTCCTGTCCCGTCCCACTTTGCCTCCCTTCTCAGGGTCTGTGACTAAGTTTTTAAAATATGTATGCAAAGGATAAATATCTTTGACTTGTGTTTGTCCATCCTCCGTGTAGTGATTTAAAAATTACTTTGTTTTCCTTGAAAACTATTTTAAGTTTGTCCGAATCATGAATAGATACCCAATTATCTACCACACGTTCTACTATTGAGCTCACTCTTCTCTAGAAATACATTATACATTTCACTGATATACATATACTTAATCCCCATTAACTAAAAGAGGGAAGATTATCTGCATTTTACAGATTAGAAAAATGAGGTTCAGAAAGGGCAAGTCAGTTTTCCAAAGCCACACAGTTAACACATCATCCATCTCCATGAAGCTTTGGCTACATGCTTTTGCATCAAGATTTATTGAGCATCTTCCTGGTACCAAGTTCTATTCTCAACATAAAACTGAAAGTAACTGACTCCCCACCCTCAAGGAACTCACATTCTGATTGTAGTGTTGCCAAAGTAGCAAATGCAGTCCAGCCAAAGTTTTATCAAGGTAAATATTAGGTGGGCAACAATGTTCCTGAAGAATGAGTAAGACAATTTGCTAGTTTGAAGTAGGAACACCAGTGTACAACATAATGATTGAATGTGTACTACAAGGATTCTGGTGGTCACCAGGTTCTGCTTCCTCCGTGACTCCAGCACCAGCCATGGCAGTGTACTGAAGTCTTCTACCTTTCCATAGATCTTACTAAGTCTAACTCAAGGGCTGGACCATGTTATCTGACACGCTTCACACACATTACAACATACTTATCTCATGTTCACACTCATTAGATCCATATTCCTGTTTAAGAACAGATAAATTAGTTAAAATTATGTGGCACTTTCAAATACTATATGTTGATTCACTGAGACAGGGCAGGACCACTGAAAACGTTATGTTTGGCAAGGGGATAATCTCTGCTGGTCCCTCCAGTCTTATTAACTATGTAACCATCCATGTATGCAGGTTCCCTAGAAGCTGAGTCGCCCTCTCAGACTGCTGCCAGTACCTTCCACATCCCTTCTACGTGGGGAAGTAAATAAGGTCTTGCTGTCACAGTGGCTATGTTACCATCTCCTTTTCTTGCCCCCATAAGAGCTTGGCAATGTCCCTGCTTTTTCCTGTATTCATAACATTATCTACATTAACTACCTCCTTTTGCAGATTTTTAAAAATTTGAAAATACATGTCTATAAAATTTCTATACCTGTGTTTGTCATTTATAAAAAGCTTCATAAAAATATTGCCTGTTCTTTTTAAATAAACTCCAGGGACCAAATTTCCCCCCAACGAATGCGTGACCTTTGTAGAAATGATATATTCTAGTTCTATTTAATGCTCCTTTCAGCACAATTTCCAGGAAAAAAAGTCACTATAATCAACTTTTTCCATTGTATAGAGATATATTTATGGTATTTTTTTAAATGTGAGCTCAGCATTTGCTGTCTAGCTTTCTCTTTGTCTAGATCTCTTTACCATGGCACATTATTGAAAATGATCCTAAAATATATTACAAAGTGTCCATGGCTAGGCATCACATAAAAAGCTTAAAAGTTGCCATGTACTCAATTGATTTTGTTTTTTCTTTATGTACAGCACATAGTCTGAACTCTGCACAAAGTTTTAATGGGATTTATTGCAAGATTTGAAAGATTCCTGTGACATCTTTTACTAATGCAAGTATAAGGATGACTAGGTAGGGCTAACCGAATAAGCACATCTTTTTTATTAATCCTTTTGTAATGGGTCAGCTTTTTTTTTTTTTTTTTGAGACAGTGTCTCACTTTGTCACCAAGGATAGAGTGCTATGGAATAACAGCTCATAGCAACATCAAACACTTGGGCTCAAGAGATCCTCTTGCCTCAGCCTCCCAACTCCCAAGTACTTGGGATCATAGTAGCCCACAACTCCTGACTATTTTTAAGAGATGGGGTCTTGCTCTTGATCAGACTCATCTCAACTTCTGAGTTCAAGCAATCCACCTGCCTCGGCTTCCCAGAGTGCTAGGATTTCAAGTGTGAGTGCCTGCACTCAGCCCTTGTAATATGGGCCAACTTCTTTTCAAACAAGTACCTATATACTCGAGTATAAGCCGAGTTTTTTCGGCACAAAATTTGTGCCGAGTTCGGGTTTTTCGGCACAAATTTTGTGCCAAAAAAAAACTCGGCTTATACTCGAGTATATACGGTAATTTTTTTTTTTTATTATCAAGAAAAGTCTTTGTTAAAGAATATGAAAGTACAAGCTAGATAAGGGGGAGTTCTAATGTTCTGTAATACTGTAGCTGAATATGGTTAATAATATGCTGCATAGATTCAAATAACTAGGAGGAGGATATGGAATGTTCCCAGCACAAGGAAATGTAAGTGCTCAAGGTGGTGAATATGCAATCACTTTGACCTGATCACGATACATGTGGCGACATCACTATGCACCCCATAAATATATATATCTCTTATGTGCAAATTTTAAAAATTTAATGTCTTTCAATGCAGAAGTAATATGGGGTGAGTTAACAAGTTGTACCTCTCACTCCAAGGGGAAAAAATACCTCATCACCACGAAGATTAAACCATCAGCTTTTGGAGGGTAAAGGCCAATTTGTTGAGTTGATAAAACTCATCACAAAACGGCTATGCTTTATATCTTCTCGGGGAGATGATGGATCTTTTTAAAATATAGGATTCTGGCCAGGTGTGGTGGCTTACACCTGTAATCCTAGACAAGGATTACTTCAGGATTATTTGAGCCCAGGAATTTTAGGTTGCAGTGTACTATGATGACATCACTGCACTCTAGCCCAAATGACAGTGAGAGACCTTGTATCTAAATAAACAAATAAATAAAAATTAAAATATAGAAAGTGCAGGATCCTAATTTGCTATGACTTATTGAATAAAATTCTCTACGTTGTTTGAAAATTTATATTTTAAAAACTGTACTCCAGGTGATTATGGGAGTTCAGAGGGTGGAGAGTCAACGTGAGAATTGCTAGGTCAAAGCAATGGCAGTAACTTCAAGATTAGTATTGATGCTTAGGCAACCCTTGAGATGTTCTAACAGGGGTGTGAGCTATGTGAACTGACTTGTTTACAGAGCCATCCTACTCTAAATAGGGTGTTCCCTCTAGTTAGGGCATGACATACTTAAGGTAGTTGAAGGAAGAAGAAACAGGGACTTCGCCCCAGGGGTCACTGACATTACTCCTATGAACAATGATGGATGCCAAACCAAAAAGTCCTCACATTCATGAGTTAAGTGTTGTCTTTCTTTTGGATCAATCAGCTTCTCACTTCTTCCACTTTATTGGCCAGTAAAAATCCAACTACTCAGGCTGGGTGTAGAGGTGCCTGCCTATAATTCTAGCATTCTGGGAGGCCAAGGCAGGTGGACTGCTTGAGCTCAGCAGTTTAAGACCAGCCCAGCCTGAGCAAGAGGGGGACACCTCCCACTGCCCCAATCCCCCCATTCCATCTCTACTAAAAATAGAAAAACTAGCCCCAGGTCTTATGGCGGATGCCGGTAATCCCACCTACTCCAGAGGTGGAGGAAAGGGGATCTCTTGAGACCAAGAGGTTGAGGTTGCTGTGAGCTATGACACAATGTCACTCTGCCCAGAGCATAGATTGAGACTCTGTCTGAAAACAAACAAACAAACAAACAAACAAACACAATCCAACCACTCTTTAAGACTCCGAAACAAAATGTCACTGGTCACAGAGCGTGCAGATGGGTCAGTGCAAATCCAATGCACTGAGGCGAAAACTTAATGCCCCACTGACAATGGGGCAAATAATGTATTCTTTTACTTAATCACTTGAAAGACAATTGCAGCAAGCCATCACAATTCTTTTAGGTCAGCATTAGCATCAACCTTACCTATTCCCTGAGCTCCTCAGAAGATTTCTGGCAGATTTTGCTATTAGCAATCTATGAAAACCTATGGTTAGCTTATGAATTAGGGTTTCTCTCTAAACTGGAATCCCAAAGACCAATTCAGGGATTTCCATCCCTTTGGCAAGATCTAAATTTGACTGTTTCCTTACATGGAGTGATTTTGTTTTCTTCAATGTCTATAGACTTTACAATGCCAAGTTCAGAAAATCAAATGGAAAATTGGGTCTGCCAAACAGATAACTCAGGCCCCAAAATAAAATATTGCTCATAGCACATACATTGTTTTAATTTCCTAAATTATCTCATTCATTGTCTCAGTAGCCCAATTTTATAATCTGTATCAGGGTTATGTAAAAACATTTTTTAAAATGAAAGAAAAATAACATTTCTTAAGATGAAAGAAAATATTAGTCTCAGTTCATAGTTCCGGTAATGTCTTACACTTTGCTTGGTTAAAAGTAGCTACTATCAATTACTGAAGATTACTTCAGCTGTTCCACTTCCGAATGAGCTATCACTGGGTCATATGTACATGGTAATTTCACAGGCAAACAAGCAAAGTAGAAAAAAAAGGAGAACTGAATTTACTATAATAGGCATTTTGTATAAGTAGGTATAATATGAATGTGTAAAACATGTCCTGAATATGATAACTATTATTTTCCATGTATTTGTATTTCTTAATGTCAAAAACCTTGTAAACATCCATTCTGAAAAGCTATGGCTTTACACCATGAGTAACAATTCCACATAAAGCACAATCATTGGTAGTTCCAGTAATAATGACTAAGATTAAACACTTTCTTTTCTTTCTTTCTTTTCAATTGGACAAATAATAAATAAACCTTATAAGCAAATCATGGCCTTAGGCAATATAATTGTGTTGCTGGTTTTTAATTCAGAGGTTTCCTACAATTGTAGTTCTTCAGCCCAGGTTCCATGGCTTAGGATAGTTGGTAGTGGACCTGGACTCCTTGATAAATCATCTACTTGAACATACAATCATTTATGCTCTGGGCTGGGAAAATGTCAAAGGCCCTGTGTGTGTATACAGGTATTTGAGAATCTGAGAAGAACAAATCAAAAGATAACCCCACAGGGACCACATAATAGAATAAGATCTACTTCACTGTTTGAAACTTACTCTTTGTCACAAATTAACAAAAGATGCTTCCTGGAAAAAAGTCATAATGAGTCATGCTATTTAGAAGCCAAACTTCTAGAAATTTCTTCCTGTTGCCTATTCTTCTTAACAAAGTATCTCAGGAATGGAAGAAGAAGTATCCAATGTACTCAGCCCTACTATGAAGCTAAATTATAGCTTTCACATGAAGGCTATAACCCAACTACAGCACAAGACTATGGAGAAACGGCCAAGGAAGGGGAAGGGAGGGGAGAGGTTTTGGTGGGTGGGGCCACATCTATGGTGCATGTTAGAATGGGTACAGGCGATTGCACTAATGTACACAGCTATGATTTAACAATAAAGAAACAAAAAAGAAAAAAAAGAAACACAGAAATATGGAAAGATCAATTATGGTCTCTTTCTTAAAAACATATTCCACTAAGACCGATTAGTAGGAGAATTTTAAAGGAAAGGCTTGGCTGTCAGTGGTGTGAAAGTGGTTTCCAAATCCTTTCCAAAATTCCCAGAGGTCATTTACATTGGACAGAGGATGAGGAAGATCAAAAGACTTAAATCTGAGTTCTCCTCACCAAAAATTCAATGAGAAAATTTTGCTTTTATCGACTTTGTTTGCCCTCATAGAAAGATTTACCTTGGAGCAAAAAGAAGAAAGGAATTTGAAAAGTAGTTTACTATGAGAAAGCAGAAATAATATCTAGGTAAAATCCCAAAGAAAACTTTACGAACTTGTTCAGTCAATCAATGAGTCGATCATTAACAGGGACAGCCACTGTTTCAGGGACCCTTGTGGTATGTCCTCAGAACAAGGCAGAGGTGTCTGCCCTCACAGAGTTTACATTCAGGTAGGAGGAAGTGACACAATAAACCATGGACAAAATATAGTAAACTTGAAATTATGTTAAAAGATAATTTTTATGTGAGAGAAACCACATCAGGGCATTGGAATTCAGAAGAGGGTCAAATTGCAGTGTTAAATCGGGTGGTCAGCAGAAATCTCATTAAGGCATCTTTTGAGGAGAATTCTATAGGTTGTGAGGGTATTAACCAATTATTTAAACACTTCATGGTAGCTATATATTATTTTCCAGTGGCGACACCTAAATACTCACTTAGCTTTCCTTGAAAATTGGGTCTTTAGGTAACTAAGTGGTTAGTAGCACCCTCTACATATGTCCTAAGTCTATGTTGCAGTTTGGCCGGAGCCGGGTTCGAACCCGCCACCCATGGTATATGGGGCCGGCACCCTACTCACTGAGCCACAGGCGCCGCCCTGTCATAACTCTATGAAGTAATTACTTCACAAAGTTTCCTGTCTTTGGTACTTCCACTCCATGAGAAAGTATTTACCTCCCTGACTGCTTCAAGCAATATATTTATATCTAAAAAGCAGCACTCTTCCAATAAACTCAGAGATTTTCTCAAAGTGGAGGCAAGTCCATTTCATTCATTATTGGATGCAAGAGAAACATAAAAGCGTGAAGAGTTACAGAAATATCTAAGTAATTGTTATCGGTGAACAATCTTCGATGCTTTATTGCACAAATATTCTCTGTGGTATGGAGCATCAGGGCTTTGGTGTCCACTTAGTTATAACCTAAGCCAATCACAAAATCATAAATGACAGGGTGTTAATACATTAGGCAGAAGATTTTAAGATATCAAAGATATTAATTCTGTTTTCATTAAACCTTTGGCAGATCATTTATTTTCAAATCAATTTAATCCAAGAGTACATGGTGTGTTTTTCTATTGTCAATATTAGTAAAAACTCTCTTCTAAGTATTTTTATAATTTTTCATGTAACATTACCCACAATAATTTTTACTAATCCATATTACAGATCATATAGTTCAGATAGGTGAAGCTAAATTATTTGCCAAGGTTAGTAAAGAGAAAATATGGGATGTGAACCCAGGACTTATAACTTCAGGACCATTACCTACCATATGATTCTGCTCCCCACTTATAAACAGAAGTTTTACTCTCCTAAATGGAAATGTTGAAATGAGCAATGACATCCCAGATAACAATCTATAAATGGTTTCCTTCATACTTTCACTGCATTTACTTTATACAAATACGAAGATGAAATGCTGTTTCATGATTATTCACATTTAACTGGAGGAAAATCTTTGAGGTTTCCCTAAGGTTGGCTATTCTATATTAATTATTTCAGCTCAAAGACTTTATAAGGTTTTGCCTATCATAATAAGCAACATCTATCATGCTTTATAATTCAAAGACTGAAAATGTCATATTTTTACATGAATTTTAATGTTCTTCTCTGCTTCAAAATTCTATGATTCTAATTAAAGATCCAACTTTCTTCACAGTAATTAACCACTATGGGAAATTACATTGATTTTTAACCACTGGCCCACACAATTTAAGAAATAGTCTCCTCCCCAAATCTGGATTAATAAAAATATATTTTCAAATGGACAAATAAGACAAAGTCATTATTTTGGTGAAGGAATGATCTTTAAAAATTCATTATCCCATGATTTGAAAGTATGCCATTTGCAATATATTTCAGTAAAGTATCTAAGTTTCTATTCATACCACTTCATTCTTTCAACTGTTAGACTTAAGGTCCATTCTGTGAAGATAAGTTGATCTAAAACAACTCTAAGAAAGATCTTTATTTGTTGATTAGTTTTTCAATGTTATCACTCTTTTCAGAATGTATAAAGACACAGAAAACTTCACTTCACATAACCAGATTACAGAGATACAAAGGAGCTGGGACTTTTATTAGTAATAACATATAATGAAAATCATAGCAAGAGATAATACCTAAATATATATTCTTCAAGTTACTTTTCTTTATTATACCCAGAACTGATGGGTTTGAACTCCAAAGGTTAACTACAAAATAAATATTAAATTCCAAATAGTCACATAGCCTGTGTATGTGATATGCATAAAGTAGATATTTAATGTCTGACTTTATAAGCTGAAATTCTGGTCTTTCCAAGTTCTGGGTCTGTGAATTAAGAACATCAAGTACTGCCAGAGTAGAAGTCACACAGTAGACAGGTGAAAATAAATTATTTCTTGCTTGTTGGTTTGCATATGGGTCACACACAGGCATTGCAATACAATAAGGTTCTGTCACCATTCATGAACTCTTCTGAACCATGCAGATGGCTTATTATTATGAAGTTAAATGAGAAAGTGCAATTGAGAAATCCATACAGAATAAAAGAAATACAACATTTTCATAATCAAATCCGTCCTATATAAGAAACCACAGCAAAATGTATTTAAAAGTTATAAAACAAATATGCATTATCATGTTGGTTATTTGAAGTTGGGTACTTCACAGACAAATTACCTATATAGCAACACAGGAAACAAAAATGGTAAAAAATAAAATAAAATAAAATAAAATAAAATAAAATAAAATAAAATAAAATAAAATAAAATAAAATAAAATAAAATCATAGACACTGTATGGTCTGAATGTTTGTGTCCTCCCAAAATTCCTAAATTGAAATCCTAATCTACAAGTTAATGGATTAAGAGGTGGAGCCTTTGGGAGGTGATTAAGTCAGGAGGACAGAGCCCTCATGAATGGGGTTTGTACCTTAATAAAAGAGGCTCCCAACAGCTCTTTTGCCCACTTCCACCCTGTAAGGACATGATGAGAAGACAGTCATTTATGAACATGGAAGCAGGCTCACACTAGACCCTGAATCTGTCAGCAGTTTGATCTTGGACTTCTCAGCCTCTAGAAGTACATGAGAAATGAATTTCTATTGTTTACAAGGGACTCAGTTTACAGTATTTGTTTTAATAGAAGCCTGATTGTGCTAAGACAAAAATAAAAAGAAAATGTATAAAAAAAGAACAAATGCTTTATTCTCTTTAAAATATTACTATAAAATCTACTTTAAGAGTAAGTATAATAGATTATTAATTGGGGTCCGACATTACAGAAAAAGTTTAACACAGATGATGATATTGTTGGCTATTACTCACCAATTAGTCATAGTGAAATAATTACATCCAGATATTGACAGTTTAGAGAAAAATCTATTTTTATTCTCCTCATAAATTATAATAAGATCTACATTTCACAAATACAGTAAGAACGCATAACACAAGTTGCCAGGTCTACTTGTAATACTTTGTTTGGACTTCTAGTTAGGTGAGAATGTTTGATAATCCAACAATAAATGGTCATTTGAAAGAGTCAAATGGACACTTGTTTTGCAAATATAGTTTGTAATTTATAAATATAAGATAGCAAATATGCTTATAATACAAGACAAGACTTAAATCTCAGCTTTTATGGAACTTAAAGTCTAACTCAAGTTAAATGAAGGTCATACGGAACATCACAGTTGTAACTATGAAGTTAGAAAATAAAAAGGAATTCACTGAAACCACATAAGACAGAACATCAGACATGAATTGCAGAAAATGTATGTACCTGTTATCTCATCAATAGTGAAAGTTTTAAAATACAATTTGATTATTTGTCACTGTGACAAGGAATAAACATTAAAAAATTTGAAAACCTTTAAACACTGATTTTATTTCCTTACAGAACCAAGCTGTGCCTCTACTCAGGCACATTAAAGTGATAACAGAACGATGCCTTACTAGAAAGAAATATTATAGCTTTGGGAAATTTTATGCATGATAGGAAGCAAAAGAAAGTTTAGAGGCAGAGACAGAGAGTTTCACATGATCTGGTCATACAATTCCTTTTGGTTATTCGAATACATTTCCCCGTCCCTTTTCATTGCTTACTTTGTTCACTCCCTGTCTCCCCTTACATCTCTCTCTTCCAACTCTCCCCCCCCCCCACCCTACATACACATATACTTAAGTCATGAAAATGGCAAATTCAAGATACAGTAAGAAAAATGTCCTGGAAATACAATGGTCAAAAAACAAATACAAGCTTCCTGCCCTCATGGAGCTTACACTCTACTAGGAAAAGTTAACATTAAACACATAATCACAGGGATAAATATATAATTACAATTATGATGACTGTTATGAAGGAAAGCTATAGGCCTCTAATCAATGCACCCATATTTAACTGATAATTATTAATTTGGGCCCTTGAAGTATAACCAGTTATTATGGCCGGATTTGCATAAATAACATTTTTTGGCTTCTTCTGGTTTAAATAGACATTCATTTCTCTCACACAGCCCATTAAAATAAAATATAAACAAACAAATCAATTAGTGGAATGAAGTGGCAAGTTCCACATACATAGAAAAAGAAAAGTAGAAAAAAACACACAAATTTCCCAGGTAAATAGATCAACCTAAATTCTAAACAGAAAGGAAAAGTTGGCATTATCTGTGGTCCTAACAACAATACCATTGGAAATTCTAAACCAAAAAAGAACGCAAACAAAATTTCATGAGGACTACTTGGATTCATCTACCCATAACCGGCAGAAGTAAGGTTGGCTTTGGATAATGTGTCTTCTCAGCTGTCCCAAAGAAAGCTATAATTCATTAAGACAAAATTTATTTCCAGCCATATCCAGTTACAGGTGACACATCTTTGTTTAGAGAGCGTTAGAAACACATCTAATCATTGACTCAAATTTCAAACAGATTGACTGATGGGAAATACCAGGTACCATGGCTGGGAGAAGAGCAAGAAAGCCGTGCTTCATTCATGGTGTTTCTGTCAGCACAGAGCAGTGATCCTTAACATCTCCAGCTGACTTGGAAGTCTTTCTCAGGTGAAATGATAAGGTTTTTTGCAGTTTTCAAACCTTGAAGCATTAAGAGGTATGGAAAGATTAACACCACCTCTGTAAGGACACATCGCAAACTGCTATCAGGGCTGACCTCTGGAGAAAGGACTAGAGAGGAGGATGAGAAAGGGGATCAGAAGAAGTGTTCTTTCTATATAAGTTTTTTTTTTTTTTTTTAATGAAATATATTTATCTATCACTGGACACTTAAAAATTCAGAAATTATTTAAGAATTCATCCAGAAGAAATCACAATTTTAGCGATGGCATTCTTGAATCAAATTATGCTTCTGGATCCACAAAGAAAGACACTGGCCCCCGTGGCTCACTCCAGAGACCCTGAAATCACTACTGCCCCAGAGAAAAGCGATGTCGAGAAAAATGTCCGATGATTGTATGATACATCTTTATGATGTAACAATTTGAGAAACCTGAGTTTACAATCCAAATCAGTTACTTTAAACTAGCTAAATTTAACACTTAGTTTATGCACAAGTATACAATAGGATAGGAACCTATAATATAAAGTTTCTAGACATTTTTTGATTCCTCCAACCAGGGACACAAACAGAGATATTTATGTACCCTGATTCATGTTATCATTACCTTTTTCTCAATTCCTACTATGCACCACACTTCCTACCACTCTTGCAGCACTTCCATTTTGTCATTTATACAACTTGCTTATATGTTTTCCATCCCTTATTATGTTGACACTCTTTGAAGGAAAGCAGATGCCATGTCATAGTCACAATTGTATTTTTGCCTTAGAATACAGATTTGTTGAATTAATTTGCAATTAAAGAAGGTGTACAAATTATATATCTCATTTTTATATAGCTAATTAACCAACATGCAATGGTGACCTCTGTGATTTGCAAAATACTCAAGTTCATTTTAAAATCTCTTCCTCCATTTAACATCAAAAACCGTTCTGGTCTTATTAATAGAAGAAGAACGCAATGAAAAAAGTCAAAGTCCTGTCCTCTGTAGCTTTGTACTGATTGAGGAAGACAATTTGATTTACAAAAATGGTGGAGTAAAAATATAATGTTTGACACACACATGGAAAGAAAACAAGTATTTAACACTAACATAGTAGCACTGAATGAAGTAAATTGATACTTAACATTAATGATACCAAGACAAATATCAGCTGAGTATAAACATCAACTATTCCATATTAGAAAATTATTTAGTTACTTTGTCACAAAACAATATACGAACATGTGTACGTAGAAATTTTGTGCTTACTCACTCATACGTTTATAGATAGGCATACAGACAAACACATACACAGATGTGTGACTCGGGCAGCAATATAAAACTTCAACGTAATTTCAGCTGTGCTTCCTGAGTACTAAGTACATGTACTAAAGAACAAAACAGGAAACACTCACTGACGGGAGGACAGTGGACGGGAATTTGGCCTCAAGTAAAACGTTTAGAAAACACTGCAAACAGAACAATCCCTAAAATAATTGATACATACTGTCATTTGCACAGTTGCTAGAGGCTTAAAATGAAACCAAATTATTTTATTGAAAATAGTTGACCGAAACAAACAACGTGATAGCATATGTTATTCACTCAAAGTTTCAAAACAGCATTTGTTTCTAAAGTCCTGTTTTACGCATTTGAAACTTAGATATCATTTACTTATTGCCTGGCTCATGTTCAGGTGCTTTTTCAAGCAGAAACGTTTCCCTGCTAGTTGACAACAACGTTAAGATGCTGAATTCTGAGCTTTGGGCTCAATTCACAGGGTAAGCATTGAGAGCATAAGAAAGAGTAAGACACATTCCTGCAGTTGAAATAATAATTTTTAAAGAGGTACAAGTCAAAAGCAAAATTCACTGGTACACAGTTAAACTTATGAAAGACTATTCTATCCTTTTGTCACTGCTGTGAATCAACTACTGCCTTTTAATGACAACCCTAAACCATGTGGATGGTTCTAAGTGACAAACTGAACGTGCTTCTGAATTTGTACCAAGACCATGGAAGAGTTCACATGCCTGACCTGCCAAGTGATGAGGGGATGCATGGACAGTTAATAATGTTCTTAAAACAAAGCTAGTGTGCGTGAAGAGAGAATGGGCTGATCTTCTATGCCTGCCTTTCACAAATTGCCTTTTTAGGTTACCATGGAGTTAATGTGCACATATGACGTCTGGCAAACAAAGAGATGAGTCAACAAGAGCAGCCCTTTAGTGCTACACTGGCTCAGACTCATGTCCCAGTACAGAAGGGCTGGGGCAGGTGTGCTCCAGAGATGAGTGTTTGTTGATGATCTATTCATGGTCACCACACACACTTAGCTATCACTAAAAGATACTGCAAATATTGACACCGAATCCGATAGCTCATTTCTAAATATACTACTTATGTAAGTAGCTGACATGAAAAAAAATCACAAAGAGCAAGAAAAGGGAGGGGGTGGAACAAACATTTTGATAAATTTTTCTTACCTTAAAATCATAAAATAATCATTTCACACATACCTACCTCCCAGGGCCCAATACCTATGCCAAAAGATCTGCATACGTTTGTATTACTTAGACACATTATCATTAATTCAGATGGTATTAAGAAGAAATAAAATAATGTAATACCTTTACTTTTACCTATGAATTTGATGAAATGGGTCCATGAAGAAAGGGTTTCCAGACAAAGAGGATAGAGAGGAGAAAAAGAACAATAAGAATTATGAATACATGTAAACGCACTGCTCTCTGAAAATTAAATACGACAAGGAAGTGTAAATAAAGGAAGACAACTGGAGACGCAGCCTTTTTTAAGGCAAGGACATGCAAGATATTGAAGGTCCATGCTCACTTTAAAAGATTACACAAAACAGAGATATACAGAGAACGTAGGTAGACAAGTATTGATTCCATGGAACACTACACTCAGCATTCTAGAAGCCAGAAGCCAAAGACGTCTGCATGTTCCCAAACTGTCATGCATGGATGAAATATGGAGACTGGGGTACAGGAGGCTAAACTCAGCATCTTCTATCAGCTATGGACTTCCGATGGGTGTCGGTTTTTCTTTACTATAATCACCCTTCACTGCGTATGCTGATAAATGTATAAAAATTTTCAATCACAATTTCTTATGTCTCATTTATTGCAGATATTATAGAGCAAAGAATGAAGAAAAATAAACATCACAGGAGCAAACCAAAATCAAACCCACAAATGAAATAGAGAAAAACACGTGAAAAACGGTGAACAAAAGTTATGTATTTAATTCGCAGCCAAGTCATTTGCAAGCATTCACCCATCCTCTGCAGTGATGGTTTGGAAGCAGCTACAGAACGAGAACACACTGAAAGCAGAGTGGAAAAGGAACAGGGCCCATACCTTGGTCGCCCATCATCAGGTGCGCCAGACCTTGAAGGGAAACAAGAGCACAGTCAGCAATGAACAAGGGAGCGTGGGAAGGCAGGGTTGTCACGGGGACAAAAATGTTCAGTGACAGACATCTTGTTTCCTATGAGACATGTCTGTATCGCAGAAGCAAATCAAAAAGCATTCCCTCAACTTCTGGTTGGAATGCTTTGGGGCAAAGAGTTTCAGAACAGCAATTTAAATCCTGCATATGCTGCACTGTGTATCTCTTCTAGGGAACAATCCAGAGCATAAGAGCATGACTTAAAATCCAACCAATCCCTTAAATATTACATCTCCCCTCTGCACCCTCTGATGAGACCGTTTTGAACATTGCCCAGAAAGGGCTTGTCATTCTTCAGTGATAAAATTACATTTTTTAAAAACCCAAAGGAAATCCTGAAACATGGGCTGGGTCTGATCTTTTTCCCCTCATCAAAAAGTGAGCAGTTTCATAATTAAATGGAAAAAAAAAATCCTAGTCACACCGAAATGATAATGCAGAAACGTCTCTTTATCTGACAAATGTAACACCTAGATTCTTCAAATACAAAAATGTTCCTTAGACACGCCATTGCAAATTTCTAATTTACTACAGAATAATGTTTTTAAGAAACAATGGATCAGCTTTAAATAGGCTCAAATAATTTTCCTAGGAGCACAAAATTATTTAGCATTTTATGTAAACATTATGTAAATGCTGAACTATAAGTTAGTATAAGTAATTTACTTAAGATAAATATTACAGAGATAAGTTCACTGAGGAATTTTCCTAAAAGAATATTGAATTCCCTTTATTTATTTGAATGATTTATTATCTCCTGCTTGACAACTTCAAAGATCACTCCTTCTGTATGGAATACTGCTAATGCTCTTTTAAAAATTCTTTCACTGTCCAAGAAGATACTTATTCCTTAAAAGCACAATTCCTAGTCCTTCATTCTAAATTCAGGGATAAAACTATTTTTCAATCTGTGTATAGCTCAAGCATTTGGGAAAATGTTAGAGCAATGCAGTATACATTCATAAATTTTAGTAAATTTGTGTTGACCATGACCAGGGCTATTTCAGATGTATTTGGGACTTGGTTGGTGCAGCCTGGCTTTATGCGTTACTTGCATCAGTACTGAAATTATCCAAGGTGTTTCCTTAAAATTTTAAGGGACATCAAATATCCCCGTAGAGCAGATACAATTGCAAATCATGATGCAATCACAATAGAAAATTGTTGTTTCTGTGATGCAGCCTCCTTTTTTTCTTTTCTGAGTGATTTTACCAAAAAAATCCACATAGGCAGATTAACAGGATTATTATCTGTTGATGACTCATGATGTTTCCTATACTGAAGAATAGTGGCTTACTTGTCTAGATCAGTGGTTCTCAACCTTCCTAATGCCACAATTCTCACTGTTAAAAAGGGGTCGCAACCCACAGGTTGAGAACTGCTGGTCTAGATTATATATTTTTTCATTTAGTTTCATTTTTAAAACTACTATACAGATTACAAGATCAGAACAGTCCATAATATTTTTTGTAGACTAAATGAGGAAATTATCTCTGATAAGATCTAACTTTCAGAGAATACAGTCAGCACTACTCATGGTTTTGACGCAGCATCGATAACGACAGAAACTAATAAATCCCACAAGAATTCACAATCCTCCTGCTGGACTTCCTGTCTCTGAGGGAGTACAGCTATACTGTCAAAGTCACATTAAGAAATATGAATGCTAACATGGTAACTAAATAAATTTATGACAATAGTTTATGGGCCTATACTCAGAAAATCTTATCAAACGTTTGCATGGGATGAGTGCGTGAGGGGGGAGAGAGGTGTTCATGCTAGTTAGGCTGATTTTAAAGCCCCTTGGAATGCAATTGGATTTTAAGAAAAATGAACAAAAAACATAAAACATTTCACAGGATGGTTAAGGAAATGCAAAAGAAGTTGAAAAGATACTTTTAGAAAATAACTTTAAACTCGGGTACATGCACCACATGAATGAGACTGATTTTGAAAGCTGTCAGGCCTACAGGGTAGTTTCATCTTTATCAAACTTATATTCACATGCAATTAAAATCATAGTATAGAAAAACAGACGCCATAAATGGAGATAACACTGGGGACAATTAGCAATTCGTGATTTCTACTGAAGTTTTAATCTGTTTTCCTTAAATAATAAAACAAATGTTCAGTAGCTAAGCATTTATAATATTGTCCATGAAAGACTAATAGATAGATGTTTATTAACTACTGATTAACTTTGAAATGCCATGAAGTGCTCTTCTTTTGGGACATGAAGTCTTGGTAATCACTGTAGCTATTTATCTGTAACCTTCGTGGGGTGTCTTTCTAGAAAATCCTTCATTCTCTAAAAATGTCCACATGTTTACAGAATGACTATATTTCAAAATAAGATAGCAAAATAAAGTATGCTAAATGCTCTCTTCTGACATAAAACACCAGTCAATTATTTTGTATAACAACAGTTATAGTGTTGTGATTATATGAATAAGTAAAACCTTCCCTTCTATTATTATTTTTTTTTTTTTTTGCATGTTATCCTTTAGAGATTTGTTTGGCAGTACTACATTATCTTTAAAAATAATCATGTTGAAATGTTTTAGATTGTTGGATTCCACATAAAAATGTATAAGTTTCTCAAAAATCCTTGATAAAGATAATTTTAGAAAAACTAGAATAAAATTTCTTAGTTTTATTTAACAGACACAGACTATTACAAATATACTTACCAGTAAATCACATCAGAGAGCTGCAGGCCTTCATTTCCACTGGCCAATAACATAGTTTTTAATCTAAATGTATGTGTCTTACTTAAAGTCAGTCCTTACTGCTTTCTTTTTATAAACAAAATCATTTGAAACAAACCAGTGGGCTTGAAATGATATAAATGCTAAACATTTCCAACAGAAAAGAATAATTTTGGTCAAGAAAAAAATAAAGTATCATGCACTGTGCTCTAAAATTGCAAAGCAACAATTTCTCTTTTAAAATTGAAAAAAAAAAGAATTGTATCATTTTTCCATACAGAACACTACTGTAAGTATTCTAAGGTTCATATGGGATACTGAAATTCACCCAGGGTTGGAGACAGGATCAAAGTTTTATATGCTGGGGACTAACACAGGGCAGAGTTTAGGTGTGTTCTCTATGAAAAGTGATACACAATGCAGACATTAACAAATGGTCAGAAATAAAATCAACTTACCGTCTAAATTCGAGATGTACTCTATTAATGCTACGAAATAAAAGGCAAATGAGAGTTGGAAAATAAGGTAGAAAGCACCCACCTTCCACATTGTTGTCTTCTGAAAGCACATGACAAGGAGGGAGAGAAAAGGAGAAACATTCATTAAGCAGCATGCAGACTGGACCTTGCCTCTGCATGTCTTCCTCATGCAAGGCACCAAACACATCATGCAAGTGCTCCGCCACTACCATTCACAGGGGAAACACAACCACAGGGGGCACGTTCCCTCCCACTGGAAGCATTTATAGGATGGGAGACAGATTTTCGGGAATCACTACCATGTCCTGAGCAAAGAGTTTCTAAGCCTCCTTCACTGTCCTCTATAAAGCAAATATCATTGTTATTACATGTGGCTGGTGTGGTCTTTCTAAGCAATTCTTTTTAAAAAGCTTTTTTGTCTTCTTTTTAACAATGCTAAAAGGTTCTATTTCTATATACTGGTGTAAACTTAAGACTTAAACAATGTCTTTTGGAAACGGCTATGAAATTTCACCTAAAGATATTTCAGTTCTACCAAATACATGTATTATCAATTTGCCATGACTGCCTTTTAGTATTTCTAATAATACCTCAACTGCTTTCTTTCAAGAAATACAATGTAAATTTATGCAATTAAAACCTGCAATTTGGTTTATTTATAGCATATTTGAATTTCATCGCAAATGGCTATAGTTTATGGTAATTTATTGAAATGCCAACTTTTAAAAATGTTAACTAGACACACTGATCGTGAGAAGGAAGTATTTTGGGGAGCTGTACGTGAAGCAAAGTTCATCCTATTTTAATCACTTTGTCTTTCTGTTTAAGATGTGTATTTGCACTGAGTTGAGATAATGTCAATGTTTAGAAAAAATTTTCTTATATTTTCTTATATCTATAAAATATTTACATGTTTTCATATATTTAGTTAATCATATTTCCATGTGTGGACAAAAATGTGTGTATGTATAAAGACACATATGCGTATACTAAAGCAGATTTTGTTTGCATTTCCTACAGATTAGTCAACGTAAGTGTGTGAAGGTTACAATTCAAGAGCTATCTGAGACACAGGGCCTGACAGCCAGGTGAAAAAAGGGAAGGGAAATCTTAGTCTTAGGGGACTAAGGCAAGGGCAAGTTTTAAGTACTTCTCAGAATTTTTTAGTATATCCATATCCACATACTGGTCTCATCGTTATATTTTGTTTAATTAATTGTACTTTATTAAGTGGTCATTTGATCAAAAGTGTTTACAATGAACAAAACAAAGCAAGTGTAGAAACTTGGGAACAAAAACTATCAATGCACCATTTCAGTAGGGTCATTATGTATTCTTTTTAATAAATAAAGTCACTATTTAATTTGAAATCATCAATTTTATTTAAAATACATTAGCTGGAACTGAAATTATTAATATAGGCACATTAACTGGTTGAGTATTAGCATATAAAAGAAAAAGTTCAAGGCAATGACATATTTACCCAATACTTGCTTTGCCAGAATTTCTTCTAAAAATAACACAAAAAAATGATTTAAATATTTGGTGTGTGACACTTGCTTCTAGGTTGTTTTTTGATCTATTAAATACAAAATTAGACTAAATTTGTGATTTTTCAATCATGACCAACATGACATGAACATATGAATGTTGATCTGTAAAGATACATTTTAGTTTCACATTAATTGTTCTTTGAAATTCTACTTCCCACTTAAGATGCTTACTATTTAATAAGATTATTTAAAATACAGAGTAATAAAGTCAGGGAATTTAGAGGAGAGTCAAGTACCAAAACAGTCTGTCCATTTCCACAGTATTATTTAATTTCTGGAAACAAAACATTGGCAAATTCAGTTGTGAGTAGCAGTGTCTCAGTAGGGGTTTTACTAAAGTGCTGCATGAAAACTGAATAGAAAAAAAAGAAAGGAAAAACAAGCCCAGGCTTGACACCAGTTTTCAAAAAGTGCTAAGTAGAGTTTGAAGGGAGTGTGTCGTGCCAGTGAGGTCAAGGTCACGGATTTAGCCTCTAACAGCAAGTTTTACTTTCACTGTTAACTAAGGCACAGGCCCAGGGGTGTGTCATTGACCCTGTCCTACCATCCAGCATTTTCCTGAGATCTTACTCTTAAATATAATGAGCTTAACTAATCAGACTTCTGCAGACAAATCCAAGTCATGCTCAATGAGTAAATAAATTCTGGCTTCACGAAGTTCAGAAAAATAGTCTATCTCAGAAAATTTACATTTTTTAAAAAATGAAAGTACTAGAGTAAAAAATAAAGACTGATAAATTAACTTCTTTTTTTTTTTAAAGAAGATCCATCTTTTAAAGAAGATGGATGAGGAAGTTCCATTTATTTATTTTTGTTATAAATTCTTGTGCACAGCTAAGGAAATAATCAACAGAGCAAAGGGAGAACCTATATAATGGGAGAAAATGTTCCCAAACTATACATTTGACAAAGGGCTAATAACCAGAATCTACAAAGAGCTCAAGCAAAACAACAAGAGAAAAACAAACCCATTAAAAAGTGTCTAAAAGACATGAACAGAAGCTTTTCAAAAGAAGATAAATGGCCCATAAACATGAAAAATGTTCAATGTCACTAATCACCAGGGAAATGTAAATTAAAACCACAATGAACTATAACCATACCCCAGTTAGAAAGGCTTTTAAGTCCAAAACCATAGATGCTGGCATGGATGCAGAGAGAAAGGAATGCTTATCCACCGTTGGTGGGTCTGCTGATGGGTATAACATCTATGGAAAACAGTATGGAGATTTCTCAAGAACTAAAAGTAGACCTAACAATTCAACCCAGCAATCCTACTATTGGGTATTTACCCAAAGGAAAAAGAAGTATCGAAAAGCCATCTGCACTCAAATGTTTATTGCAGCACAATTCACAATTGCAAAGATGTAGAATCAACCCAAGCACCTATCAGTTCATGAGTGGATTAACACAATGTGCTAGATGTGAACCATGGAATACCAGTCAGCCATAAAAGGAATGAATTAATGCCCTTTGAGACAATTTGGATGGAACTGGAGACCATCATCCTAAGCAACCAATATAAGGAATGGATAAACAAATACCACACATACTTGCTAGTAAGCTGGATAATGACACACATGCACAGAGTTAAGTAAAACTCAGTGGAAATCAAATGGCAGTGTGTGTGAAAGGGGGGGATGGACAAAAACCTAGTTAATGGGTACAATGATAACTATCTGGGTGACAGGTACACTAGAGCCCTGACTCAAGCACTACAAAAGTGATCTAGGTCATATGTAAACCCATATTTTGAAATTAAAAAAAAAAAAAACCTAAAACACACAAACACATACATGCAAGGAATGTGATGATGATGATGGTGATGGTGGTGGTGGAGGAGAAAACTGGCTTGGAACAGACTTTCTTTGAGTTTTCATATTTTTTTTATTCAATTTCAGGATTAAAATAATTATTTTTCCTATTCTATTTTATTCTATATATTTTTGTACCCATTTTCTGGCTTTAGATGATTTAAAACTTGTTAATCTAAAAATACTCCCTACATTACTTCAGAATTTGGACATCATTATAACTGGTAATAGTTCTAGCATTTGTAACCACTCTCCATGTATTTTTCCTTTTCTCCTTATATTCTATTTTGGTTTTGAACCAAAAAATAAATACTGAGTTAAAAAAGGATAGTTTATCTCATCATAATTTCTTCGCTGTCTTTGTAGATTCTTATAAAAACAAATGCTATTTTGGTTTTGAGTGGCAACAAAGAAAGTGATGAATCTTGGCATGTCACAGTGTAAAAGTAAAATAATATATTTTCGTTTAGTGTAAGGTAAAAAGCAGCCCATTTGGCCTTACTTGTGTACATTGTCAAAGTGGGGAAAATCTCTTGGTTAGCAGAAAACCTTGGCATTTTAATTCACTGAGTGAATCCTTGCTGAGTACATGAAATAGGTCCCTTAATAATAAACTATCATGACCGTGCCGCCACCCAAAAAGATCACACTCTCGTTTTACTTTGAAGGTAAAAACAATGACTACAAAGCTGTGAAAAAGATACTTTAAATTCCATTTTTCTTTTAGATAAGACATGTTTTTTTTTTCACAAAGGAGGGACTAGTCTCCAGAAAATCAATTATGTGAAGAATGATGGCTGTGGGCTGACTGTTTCTAAAGTACTGTAAGAGAATCCCACAAATTTTCCTTTCTTTGGCCCCCAGCTTACAGAAATGAAAGAGCAGTGACTTTAGTTTATCAGGCCAGTGTTCTTTGCACATAATCTGAATAACATGTTTTAGAAAAAGAGGACTAAGAAAATAAATGCCCTTGTTCCAATATAAAGAAAATAAAAAACTTAATCATGACCAGTGAAATAGGTAAGATTTGTAGTAAAAATGTCACAGATACTTCCTTCCGTAGAAGACGTATTT
Source organism: Loris lydekkerianus (assembly GCA_963574355.1). Lineage (NCBI taxonomy): Eukaryota > Metazoa > Chordata > Mammalia > Primates > Lorisidae > Loris > Loris lydekkerianus. Next base: position 38,233 of record CAUYPK010037383.1, on the reverse strand, counting down.
CAGTTTAACCATCTTCACCTAAACGTGCACATGGTGGTCCATTTTTGTGCTGCAGCTTCCATGAAAACTGGCCAAAGGAAGCTGCCGCGTGGGCCTTCTCTCTCTTCTTGGGTTGCGGTTTCCTACCTTCTCTGCCAGACCCTGTGACTGGCTTCATGTCTTTTCTTTGTTGCCCAACCTCCTCCTTCATCAGAAATGCCACTGTGGCAAGTGGCTTCTCCACCAGACCCAGGTCATAGCAGCAAAGCCAGGGGTGGTAATGGCCGGCGGAAGGAGAAAGGAAGAATAAGACTATTTCTTCTTCCATTCACCAAGCCGGGTAACATCTAGCCACTTCTCTCTAGCCCTTCACAATTACTTCTCAGGACATTACCCTTCGTTTGGGGGATTAAATGCCAGTGTAGCAAAGTTTAGTTCCCACGGCAGCAAAGGATGGAGCTTTGTTTTACTTTATTTTTCTTCTGGTGTTAGCACTGAAAGCCTTTCGAAAGCCTCAATAGTCTGGGAATGCTTTAAGGACTGATAAATGGAGGAAATCATTGAGCCTGTGGATTTATGCAGCAGTTAGCTGGAGGAAGAGAAACACTTGCCAGGACCAAGGGGATGTTCAAAGAAAAAAAATGAAGCATAAAGGTCCATTATGGAGACTTCGGGACAGGAACAAAACAGCCCAGGGCAGGAATCAGGCTAGTTTCAAAAATGCTTTTTAACAGATGCCATCGGCTCCTTATTTCAAATCCACCTAAATGGTATTCTGAGCACCTTCCACCCAGAATGTTTAGAGTCCCAGTGCAGGAAATGTGCAGAGCCACCCAGGGCAGCCAGCTGGTTCCTCCCTCCTCACTTCTCAGGAGCAAAGGGGGGGGGGGGGGGAGGGGACATTTCTAAACTGACTACAGCAGCAGAAATGATCATGGCATCGCACTGGGAACTCCAAAAACATCTTCCCTAGGAATATTGTGTTCAAAGACGTTTGTGGTATTTAATTCAAATGTTCCCTCTTGTTAAGAGAGTGACACAGAGAAAGAAAGAAGGCAGGCAAGACCAAAGATACAGCAGACGCATCTGGTGTTTATCTGGTGTTTAAGCTGTCTGATGAACCTGATGAAATTTAATCATTATTAGTCAACATATTATATAATATAAGCCTTATAATTTGAACAACTCACATCAACTACAATGAATCCGATTTCAAATTTTCTTTTCATGATGAAAAGAACCAATTTTTTTAGAGAATTGGTTTTGTTTTATCACCTCAGTTCTCACCTATCCCTAAATCTTGAGAGTTAAGATTCCTATATTCATTTCCGTGATGGGACTTACGGAAGGAACATTGCATTTGACAGCGTGTGTGTTCATGCTACTTATTTTCCCCTTTGTGGCTTACTGAGAGATGAATGCTTCCTGATGGGAAACTGGCAGATAGCACTGAGCAGTACGCTCCTCATGTACTCTCCCGCCCAAGTTCAATTAACTACAAACGACTCTCCTAAGAAAGCGGAGTCAGATGAACAGCTTTCCTTTCTAAGAATCGGAAGTCATCGTATTCTAGAAGGTAGAGCAGGAAAGCTCCTGAATTGGAATTGGGAGAATACTTTTAAACACACCTCTACCAACCTTCCCAATCTATCTACCCTTCTACTGAGTGTAGCTTTATGAACAGATTAACAATAAACAACCTCTGTCCTAAGTGTTAGTAGCAGTGAATATTCTGCAGCGCGTCCTAGGTTCTCCATTGTTAAGACGGAGAGGAGGCGAATTCCTGCTAAGGAGACCAAACACATTCATTTGACAGAACTGCCAAAAATCTACTAGATGTATACTTTGTTTCCATAACTTTGTTCTCCAAAACTTTGTTCTATTCTTTAGAAATCAGTAATTGGGGAGCAGAAAACAATCCAAGAGAGTATAATTTTCATAAAATATTATTAAATGTAATGAAGATCTCAAGTAACTTTTTCCAAATGTGCAAATCAAGAAAGTATAAAAATAACATAATCATACTTGAATAATCTTTGCTCCTTTACATGCACCCAATAATTTTTATTTAATATGAAATATTATCTCAACAATTCATTCATTGTGGTTAAGGAACTTGCCCAAGATAACCAATAGAAAGATTTTTAGTGGGTATAGATATGTTTTAAAGCTTTTTACCCAGGTTTTTAGAAATTTCAAAGGCTGTTTCAGAAAGAAAAGGAACACGAAGGTTCCGGAATACATAAAGCTGGGACATCTACTAAGGGTATACTATGTTCCTGGAAGTATTATCAAATGTATCTATTGATGTAACCTTTTTTTTAATGGAAACAGAATAAAGAAGGAAGAGGACTGTGAAAGAAGCAATGATTTCACATCTCCTGTTACAGAAGGCAGAAAAAATTTACAGAAAATATTTCTTTTTTAATTGCATTTATTTGGCTCTATAAAGTAAAAAAAATTACTACTTAATTTCCTTTATCGAAGAAAAAAATGTCTCCACAATCTTTTCCTGAATTGTTAGAATTAATTATTTCCCCAGGGGGAAAATAAAACATTTAGAAATTTTTACCATACCAAATACTTTCGTAGCAAAATCGGGCCCAGGATTATAAATGTGTTTACTAGGTTCATTCTGACTACTAGATATAAGAAGGAGAATTATTCTATAAATTTCCTGCTGTCTTTAATTTCTAAAGGAAAGTATTCATTTCATTTACGACACTTAAAATTTTGCTTTCTTTTTTAAAATATTAGAAACGAAAAGACACTTTCATTGAAAGCCAAATATTTTGGTAGGTGAGGCAATAAATACAATGTGAATTTGCCTTACAAAATGTATTTGCCCTTTCATTTTAGCTATAAAATGCAAATTTGGGGAAGATAGGGCCTTTTTTCCCCTTGCATAGTTGGTATGCCGTAAATCTCCCGAGCATCGAGTGGCAAATTCTCATCTTTTAAAATTTGAATCAATAGACAAACAGAACAAAAACTAAATACATCATTCAAACTCCAGTTTTCTTATTAAAAATAAAGCATTTTACATAACTAAGAGTAAAATAGTTTGTTCATAGGTACGACAACTTCTATGTTTCTGAACAAGTTATGTGTGTACATGTAATTGATTGGGTATATGTTATGGAACCTAATTAAACCCATACGAATGCTACACCCTCTGGAAGAAGGACCCAAGGGCTTGAATAATCTGTTAATTTACTGATCTATAAAACCAAAATACCACAAAGAATAATATAAACCTTAGAGGTACCATTTAATTTCTCATCTAATGTTTCCCTGAAATGGTCATTTATTACCTAAGAAAATATGCTGAAATATAAATTATTTGTGTGCTCCTATATAATATCTTGAAGTGTTAATTCCATCATTTAAAGTAGCTCATTTTACTGTTTTTAATTGTATAATAGGAAGAGGACATATCTAATTACTTAATGACAGTTGTATAACTGCTTTCTACAAGTACCAGAAAGATTACATGTTTTTGACACAAATAACTTCCAAGACCAAAAATTTAATCTAAAACTAATCTCATCAAGTTATAACTCATAATGTGTTGCTTTAAAACGTGTGGCAATGCCAGGCTACCTGAACTACGTCAATTAAAAAGCTCCTTCCTAAACACAAATGCTACCACTTGTGCTCTCTGACACACATGTACATACATACACAATTCGTTCTGTATTTCATGACAAATTGAAATGTTGACATTTTTCTCAAGAACAATCATTTGCTACTTCTATGAAAGTTAACATGAGTCGAATAAGAAAACTATTTATAATAAATATTATTGTAGATATTGATACTATTACAACATCACAACTACTACCTTACCCCCTCTGAAATACACTAGCCTACTGATAACAGGCATGAAACAAATTATGGCCTTTACTCTTTCATTTACTCAATTTTATTCATTCGTACGTTTTATAAGAGGAGAAAAGAAATGCAAAAGGCCACTCTGACCAACTGTATAGGAAAATAAACCACATGAGCACATAAACATACACCTGCGCCTCAGAATTGCTGGGAAACAGGGTCTTGTCCTTCTGCCCAAGTTGACCTGGACCCTGCAGGTCTAAACTGCGTGGTCCAATACAGAAAGACATATAGCTAATGACATTTCAATTAAAATAAAACTAAATTAAAAACACAACTACTCAGCGGTACAAGCCACATTCCACGTGCCCAACAGCCACACGCAGCCCTGGGCTACCAGACTAAACAGCATCCACTGTGAATACTTATGTCATCAGTGCTCAATTCTGTTAGGAAGCACTAATTATCCCTTCTCTGAGAATTACCTTTTAATATAAATTGCTCATATAATGTACATGTTCTTGTTATTTTTGTTCATAAAAAGAAATAATTAAAATTTATAATGATATTTTGAAAAGAAAATATCAATTTAGAGTAGATAGGATTATTGAATTTGTACAATGTGGAGAGTGGTGTAATATTTCTATTCTAACTTCAAAATAACAATAATAATTGGGAAATAACTTTGATAATTTTACGGAGTTCATTTGAAAATACCTTTGAATAATTCAAACTCTAGATGATTATTACTCTTTATAAGTCCTTCCCCTTAAACCTAACAGATATGAAATAATGCTAAACATGTTTTGATTTTTAAGTAAACTAAATTAGCAATCTAGTACCTTTCTACTCTTAATTTTCTTCCCCTTTCCCAATATTCCCCACTAGGTCATTTAATATGGTCTTTACCTTAAATATATGATAATTTTTAACATTATAGCTTAATAATGAAAGCGGCTTTTAATTAGAAAAAAGCATCCTGCATCCCACTTTTTCATACCATGAATTCTCATATAGTAAGTCAAAGACCACCTGTTCTATAACATAGGCCTCTTCTTGAGTATTACACTATAGGAAAATAAACCACATGAGCGAATAAAAGAATTGATACTTCTGTAAAACTAAAATATAGAAGAGCCAAGGAAGTATAAAGGATATAGGGAGCCTCTCAAACCTCTGGTTAAATCTAAGATTCTGTAAAGGAACTCTCACCTAGAAACAAATGCACAGATCAAAACCATTAAGAGGAAGAACAGAAAACTAACCCTGAATACGAAAAGTATTCATTGTGGAATAATCAAAGAACAAACGTGGCAAAAACATCTAGGAGATAAAAAGAGAAAATAATAAGTTTCATGTAAAGAATGAATAAGATGTATGATACAAATTTAAAATAGACTCTGCTGAGTCCATTTGTAGTAGGGTAAAGCATGTTGGTCTGTTCCTAAGAGTAAATATCTTCACTGGTTACAGAAAAGTGCTCTCCATGACAGTTTTGTGGCATCAGGTCTCCAATGTTATACAGAGAATAAAAGAGGCAATATAAGCATGGAAATGAAAATATGTTTATGGCCTAAATTTCCTAAAGAATGGCATTTAATCCAGATGTCCCAAGCACACAATTCGTTGTCTGGTAAATAAATTCAGTATTGAGAGGAAGCTCCAAATTCAGTATTGAGATGAGCTCCAAAGCACAGTGAGATCATCTAACATCTTAGCCTAGCCCCTGACATCAGAATGATTTGAAAGAGATTGTACAACCTGGTCAGATACTTCTTATTTCCAGAGAAGAAAATGTACAAGAAACCTGCACTCAGCATTCTGACTCAGTACTATTTTAGATATTGTACTGTTAGGGAAAATGGCCTGTACATAAAGTAATAAACATGATGCAAAATTCTCAAAAGACTTCAGATATTATTAAAATATGTATAGTATGTGGAATAGCTAATACCTGCTGATAAATGTAGCTCATGGCAATACCTAGCAGTTTAAGCAATATGTATCTCATAGTTGTCTAAATGGATAATGTTGGAAGTAATATCAATCAGTGAGGAAAACGCAATGGAAAGAAAGTAGAAAACCCACCATTTCTTGAAATATTAAAGAGATGGCTTCATCTTTTTATCATTATTACCGTATATACTCGAGTATAAGCCGAGGTTTTTGGCACAAAATTTGTGCCGAAAAACCTAAACTCGGCACAAACTTTGTGCCGAATAAACTCGGCTTATACTCGAGTATATACGGTATTAATATGCTTCTCTTAGAGAGGTACGAAAACTAATTTGGACTGAGTCTGATATAACAGACTTGATCATTTTAAATGCGTCTACTAATAGACTATAAGAATTAAATCAATCACTGTAAAGTTTGTTAACATATATGAAAATATTAGTTACACGAGAAGGAATCATACTGGAGTGAATTGTCAGTCGGAATTCAAGTGTATACTGACTCTAACAAGTGAGACATTCTTTGGGAGTCAGGTATCCCCTAACAATACTTCAATGTCTCATCTCCTCCTTCAAGAAGGAACGGGAAATGACAAGGAGCTGGCAGTCTGGAGACTTCTGGGTCTGCCACCACAAGAAGTGTACGGATCCAGACACGTATTGCTTTTAATTGTTGAGGATTCATTGAGGGTACAAAGAACCAGATTACACTAATTGCATTTGTTAGATGAAAGCCCTCTTCTATCAAAAAGGGCTTATATCACAGTGCTTACAGCACCAGACACATACGCCAAGGGTGATAGGATCGTACCTGGCCCAGAGCCAGCTAAACAACAATAACAACTGCCACAAAAAAATAGCCAGGCATTTTGGCGGGTGCCTGCAGTCCCAAGCTACTTGGCAGGCTGAGGCAAGAGGATTTCTTGAACCCAAGAGTTTGAGGTTGCTGTGAGCTGTGATGCCACAGCACTCTACTGAGAGCAATGTAATGAGACTCTTTTTTTTTTAAGTGTTCCCATTTGCTAAATGTTAACCAAAGACTCCACTACTCATTTTGGCTGACAGCAAAAGAATGTAAACTCCTTATTCAATAATGGAGTATTAGCAAACATTTTATGTATAGGTAATTCCTGTTTAATGGTGCTAACCATTTAATTTTTATAATTAATGCTTCCTTATACAAACTGCAGGCTACCTAAGAGCAGTGCCTTTTCCATTCCTCTTCTTTTGTTCAGTTTCTAGCCTGGTGTGTACACATACAAGGTAGGAGTTGCTTAATAAATATGTTTTAATGAGTAATTAATTTTCTATCATAGCTTCTTGTTTGGTTCTATGAAACCAGCAGGGGGATCAGGAAAAATGTTTCTTTTCATAGGCAGGACTTACTTGCCACCGGGAGCCTTCTTAAATTACTATATATTCTGACATCATAATTAAGAAACTTTAACAACTGGACACGTTATTGTGAGCAAAATAAACTGAAGGATTTTAAGATTAATTTCCATCCAAATAGCAAGTAGTTCAAAATTCATTAGTTTACAAAAGTACCCAATGAATTGATGCTTCCTTAAGTAGATCTGATAATGATGTGATAATGGTAATGATGATTACAGTGACATATCACTGATTCTGATTCTGATTGTGTCTCAATTATTATGATGACATGGCCAAGATCACTTGAGAAGAAAGTAATTATTAAAATCTCATGGGGCTACAAATACAGTCATGCATTCGTTAAAGATGAGGATATGTTCTGAGACATGTATTTTGGGGTGATTTCGTCATTGTGTGAACATCATAGAGTGTACTTACACAAATCTAGATGGTACAGTCTACTATACACGCAGGATATATGGGACATATAGCCTATTGCTCCTAGGCTACTAACTCATACATCATGTTACTGTACTGAATGTTGTAGATAACTGTAATACAATAGCAGGTGTTTGTGCATCTAAACATAGAAAAGGTACAATAAAAATGTGGTATAAAAGATGAAAACAAAATGGTACACCTTTGTAGGGCATTTGTCACGAATGGAGCTTGTAGGACTGAAAGTTGCTCTGGTGAATGGATGAGAAGTGAGTGAATGGGAAGGCCTAGGACATTACTGTGCACTGCTATAGACTTTATTAAAACATTAGACTTTGGCTACACTAAATTTATGAAGAAAGAAGTAACTGCCCTATTATTTCATGACAACTATGATGTCACAAGGCAACAAATTTTTCGGCTCCTCTAAAATCTAATGTGACTCTGCTAATGTGACTCATCAGTAACTAAAATGTCATTAAGCTGCAATACTTAGTAGGCATTTTTTTTTTTAAGCTTGGCACACAGCAAACAATAAATACGAGCAATTAAATTTAAAATAACCAGGTCTTCTGACACAAAAATCTATGTTTATTATATTATGAAGGTTTAGTAATTTCTAATTAGTTCCCCACATCTTAAATGTTTAACAGTATACTTGTAAAAAGCAAATGATTATAAACTAAAAAACTGCAAGTAATCCCATTAAAATAATAAATGATGGAGGTTGGTTTGTTTTTTTTTTTAATTTTAAGACAGAGTCTCACTCTATTGCCCAAGGTAGAGTGCCGTGGCATCACTGCTGCTCACAGCAACCTCAAACTCCTGGGTTCAAACCCCTTACTCTCCCCCTCTGCCTCCCAAGTAGCTGGGACTACAGGCACCCGGCACTATTACTAGCTAGTTTTTCTATTTTCAGTGGAGACAGAGTTCTCACTCTTGCTCCAGCTGGTGTCAAGCTCCTCAGCACAAGCAATTCTCCCCCAACTTCAGCCTCCCGGAGTGCTAGGATTACGGGTGTGAGCCACCATACCCAGCCTAACTGATGGCGCTTTTTAAAAAATCGTCTTCTGTGAAATACAATCATTGTTATCTGAATGTAATGTATTATTTCATGATATGTTCAATAAGATAATAAAAAATTATTTTAACAAATTAAATGATTTCAATGAAAATCTAAGTATAAAATTTATTTTTCATAATATAAAATAAGCTTCATGATTTATTAATATAATTAAATGTGTCAAATTTAGATTTTTTTATTGGATGAGATGAAAACTTTTAATAAAACTAGATTAGCCATATTTTAAGTTGATCTCAAACAGGTTTTATTTTTTTTACCAAATTGACTTGATAAACTTCAAAAAATTTATAATAGTATTTTCTGTATTTTGGTCCAAATAATTAATGTTAGGTTTCACTTACACTAGTCACCTAATGTGTGGATACCAAATTAAAATACTCCATCCCATTAAAATAATTCAAAGCAAGCACATCAATTACATATAACAGAAATACAGTAGAACCTCCACAGTTGACCTCCTCCCTACACTGATCACCTCCTTCAGTTGACCTAATTTTCACAGACCGGACATGCACCATATATATGTAACAGGACAGTGGGCCTCATTCCTTATGTTGACCACCCCCATATATGGACCAGTTTGCTACAGTACCTTGGGGGGGTCAACTTACAGAGGTTCTACTGTACATAATTTAAAGTTTAATTTAGTCAGAACACCTCCAATGATACTAATCGAGTAAATAGGATAAATATCTCTGGTTCCAGTGGGGATGTATGTTGATGAGAATACTTTTTCATATTGTAGTTTACATGGACAATACTGAAATAACTGAATCATCCATTACATTTAGAATCCTACAGTTGTCAATTAAATTTTTAATCCTCCTTTGAAAGACTATACTAGTCCTGGCTTTAAATAAAAAACCTCTAGGAAATGTAATTTTTTTAAAATTATTGTTTAATCCTATTTATGGCTCCTGAAATTTTGATTGAATTTATATATGTATGATCAATGAACTTTTAAAAAGTTCAATGGTATTTAGAGAATTGTAATTTTAAAACTGAAATAAACATTATCTTATTTAACAGATCAGAAAATCAAAGGCAGAATTGTAGAACACAATATAAAGTTAGTTAAGTGGCCTCTGTTAACTTTGAAAACAACTTTAAAAGAGAGGGTATCAGTAACAGTGAAACTACTTAAAAAGCAGACTTCAAATAACAGACCAGACCATAATAGCACATTGCTTCACTGAAAGTAGTATGCCAAACTAGGCTAAAAAGTTTTGTTTTCTTCTCACATGAATTTTTGATGAGAAACTAGAATCCTAACTTTCTTGTTAACAGATTCCTCTATTGAAAGGCATAAAAAAAATAATAACCAAAAGCAGGCAGGGTAACCAATACTTCCCTCCCCACGAAGGACATCTCAATTCGCATATATCGGAATTTTCAAGTTTAAAAACATTCACAGATTTAATTTTTGCTTATCTCAAATATAGATGTAGTTCACATATAATCTTATTTTCATTGTATCTATTAAAAAACTGTGGTCCAGAGGGTTTAAACTACTAATACATATTAGCAACTAGATATCCTTTCTAAGAACAATTTCTATGTTTTTTTTCTACACCGGGGCTTTCCAATAGAACCTCGTGTAACGATGGAATGATGGAAATGTTTTGTGAGATCTAGGATACAAATTATGATCCTAACCAAGATGAACTCTCGCCATATAACTGTTTGTGTCTATAACCTTGTCCTAGGAAATACACCGTAGGCCATACAAAGATCTGAATGAGAAGCAATCATTTCAGGAAGAATTCTTGTACGTGAGGACTTTTGAGCAACTTTGGTAAAGAAAAAGAAGGCTCATGACCTAGCTCAGATTAGTCTTCCACACAAAGGCAGACAAATGTAATGTGAAATAACTCTCAGAAAATAATATATACTTCAAAGACATTCAGGCATGTTGGAAAACAGTAAATAGGAGGAAAGAATGTCCTGTAAGTACACTTTCACATTCTTCCAAGCACCTCCTTAGGAAGACCCTGGCATTTGATTTTGAACAAATGATTGGAGAGGATTGGAAAAGAGAAGTGAAAAATTGTCTTGCATCTCTGATAAAATCAAAATTGGCTTCACCACTCAAAATATATGGGGTTGTTGTTTTTGTTAAAAGAAAATTAGAAAGGAGCTTGAAGATCTTCAGAAGTGATTTTTCATATGGCGAAAACAGTAAGCAGGATGATCTGGTGCTATAAAGCCAATTGTTATGCATAGCTTAAAATACATCTTAGAAAGAAATTGAGAAAAGCTGACCCCTTTTAGGCACTGGTTGCAGAAATTACGGAGAATGGGTTCTGACTGTCCTGTGGAAGGAACCCACAGCTAAGCCTCGAGATTCAGAGCCTCAATTTGGCTCCATCACTTATAGCACTGAGAATGTTAGTGTCATATTGTAAGCCTCAGTTTCCTCATTTTAAAAATGGAGACAATGAAACCTTCATTGAATTCTTGTAAAAATTAGTAAGAATCATAGACTGTATAGCACATAGCTAATGTACGGTATAAAAGATACCCAGTTACTTTGCTACTTCCATCTACTCATTCCCTACGAGAAAATAGAAATAAAAATACTTAAATGAAACCAAACTTTAATCTCAACATATTTAACAACAATTTTCCTATTCTATACTTCTATCTGGCAGAAGGAAATTGTACACTGAGTAACAGCAAAAATTTGAATACCAATTGATTTCCAAAATGGTGCAGTATAATTAGTAAATTCATGAGTCAAATTCCTGTTTATGCCTATGCTATAAAGGCTAATCATTTGTTTGTGTTTTCTATAAGAAGGACTTGATTAAAGCCTCTAGCAGCAATAATTAACCCTGTACTTGAAGGACGCAGGCTCAGCTAGTACTGTGGTGTGCTGAAACCCATAATTAATGCGTAGAGACGCATGTGAATTAACAGAGGAGTGTCATTTACATTCATTACAAATGCAGAGGGTCTTTTTTTTGGGGGGGGGGAATTATCTCAGTGTCTTCTGCTAACCTTTACATACTGGATACTAGTGCAATGTAAACAGCATGTGAACATGTACAAATGGCCTCTAGTTCAGTACTATCCATCATCTAGATGAAGGGTTGGCAAACATTTTATGTGTCAGATAATAAATATTTCAAGGTATAGAGACCACAGGGTCTTTGCCATAACAATTCAACCTGATCATTTTAACAGCAAAGCAGTCACAAATAATACATAAACAAATGTGAAAGATTGTGTTTCAATAAAACTTTATTTTAAAACACTAGGCAGTGGGCCAGATACGGATGACCACAGTTTGCCTAACACAAAGCCATAGTTTGCTGACTTTTGACCTATATCCTACTTCTTAGGTAATACAACATGTAGTATTATCTCCAACAAATCAATATTTATAGATTACATAAGGGTAATGGAATATAAACTTGATGAGTTTCTGACATTAAGTTAGTTTGCTTCACAAGTAAATTAAAAAAACCATGACAGAGTGAATTTACCACATGACTGCTGTAAAACTCAAATGACTCAAAGAATTAAAGGCTTTTTGAAATAAAAATACATGCATTTAGTTGTGAAGTAGATTATTATTATGTTATCATTATTATTTATTAATGCTCTTTACAGCTCTGTACTTTAAGACCCTTAAAAGTCACATCTATTTTGCGATAAATGTAGAGGGTGCAAAACTACATAAAACTCCCTTAGAGATGATCTAGCAGTGCTCGAATTTAACAAAGAACTGGTGACCTTTTGGGGCCACCAGCATAAGGCAGCACTGTCTAAAGGTAGCCCCTAGGTACATTAGTCATGAGAGATATTTGTCAGAAGGTCCTTGCCTAGTAAGTTTGGAAGCACTACATATGACATTATAAACATGAGATTAATTACACCAAGAGCATTAGCACTACAGAGGCATTTGTCAAGGAGTTCTTAACAATTAAGTTTGGAATACTTACACCTCTCTTTCAGAGGCTCACAGGGCACAATTACAAATTGAAGATGCTGAGATGCTTTACAATAAATAAACTGTGCCTGTCTAACCCAGTATTTCCCACATTTCTTTCTGTAGAGATTCTTCATATTGTGAATGAATCTATTAACATAGTTAATTAACATAGTTTCCAGAAGCCACATTGGGAAAAGCTGTCATAGAGATTATTTTAAATTTACATTACTTAACCTTGGTGTGAGGAAACTGCCTCACTCAACTCACATTTTTTAACAGTATCAGAGCAGAAACATTCATTTAGGTATTTACTTAGATTTTATTTTTGTGTCATTATATTGGAATTTACATATGAACAATCAGATAGAAACATGCCAAATTTGTTAAATGATTTAAGCAGTATAAAAATTACAGTCATCTCAATATACTTTAAAAGGGGAGATGCAGAATATATTCCAAACATCAAATAATGCTGATTTGAATTTTGAAAAATAAACAAGAGGCATATGCACTGGAGATACTCTCGAAACAGAGGCATAAGTAACTTTGTGCTAAAAGCACTGAAAGCCTTAAACTCAACTAATTCTTGCTTTTGCTGAATGTTGCTTAAACTGTCTAACAGGAAAGAAGGTTGAAAAGATTTGCATAGTTCACCATTTCCCTATATACAAGATTTCCTACTTACTGGTTTTCTTCTGCTAGTTTTTTATATACTATTTAAAAAAAAAAAAAATCAGTCCTGTTCTGGCAAATCTTTACTGGGCAGTAATTAATTGAGATATGATTTCTTGTAACTCCCAGTATTTCATTTGCAACCAGAAATGTCTACACAAAAAGACACATTTTTGTCTATGATTTTTAATACAGAAATTGAACCTGACTTTTGGAACTAAACATATAAATTAACTAAAATCAACTTATATCTAAAAAAATAAACAAGCCACCCTTTTTCTAGCATCCAGCAATTAGCATACTCCCCAACATGTGCAAGGTGTTCAATAAATGTTTGGAGAATTTATCAGTGAAGGAATGAATCAAACACACTTGTCAACTACTTCTGCTCTAATATACTATTATTTCTAAATCATTTTATTGACTACATTAAACTATATATAATATATATATATATATTTTTTTTTTTTTGAGACAGAGTCTCACTTTGTCACCCACAATAGAGTGCTGTGATGTCACAGATGATAGCAACCTCAAACTCTTGGGCTCAAGAGATTCTCTAGCCTCAGCCTCCCAAGTAGCTGAGAGTACAGGTGCCTGCCACAACACCCGGCTATTTTTAGAGACAGGGTCTCACTCTTGCACAGTCTGGTCTTAAACTCCTGAGTTCTAGTGATCCACCCACCTCAGCCTCCCAGAGTCCTAGGCTTACGGGTATGAGCCACGGAGCTGTACCCTATATTCTTAACCTGAATATCCAGTTACGTAAAATAACTGAAACAAAATAATGATCTGTCATTATGGTTACTCATTTCAATATCATAACCATTCTTTGCCCATGCACAGTAATAGAGAACTAAGATAATTTATATGAAATAAGATAATATGCCCATCTGTTATACACAGGCACTAAACAGAATACAGTTTTTATTAAAGTGCTCAGATTATATCCTGTCTAGTGAAGCATTAAAACTCAACAAACATAAATTCCACGTCATAAAAAAATTCCCCTGCAGAGGAACAGAATAATCCTCTGTCAAATGGTGAGGCAAAAGTACATATCCAAATTAAACCAATAATATAAAAGCTATAAAGGTTCTTCCCCATTTCTAGTGAAATATGCATGGATAATAGTACAATTCCAAAGTTATTTTTTACCACTAATGAAAAATATTTGTTTTTTTAAATCATGTTAAGCATCAATTTGACAAGTTTGTATAATCTACAAAGTAATTGTTTCATTTATTCAGACATATTAACACAGGTTCTACCATATTCCTTCACCATTTATTAACATCGAAAATTCGTTTAAAAATCCTTTCAATGTAATTTCAGCACATTATTTATTTTATATTAAAATACACTAATATCTCAGAACACACTTCCCAGCACATGCTTATACTGTGTATGGTAAAGACACCACATTTTCCTTCAGTGAAAAAATAAAAGTTATTTGACTTCAAATACGTTTTAAAATTTCTTGAAGTGATTTTTGTTTTCTGTAAGTGTATACACCTCTTAACATTGAATACTGTCAACTTTGTATCATCATATGACAATTATACACTATGAACAAATTAAATAAATCCTTCCATGCAAGTTAAAGAGCTCCAAAATTTCACAAAACTGAACCTAATATTATTTCTATATATTTATAATTCCTAGATGCCTTTTATAAGTAAAACAGACAACAAATATACTTCAATGAAATTGTGCAGGGAACACAATTATAATTGTAGGTGTTATATAATATATGTGCTCTTTTAAAAAATTTCTATAATAGGGCCCATTAGATGTCTTATAACTCTGTGCACCATTTTAAATGCAATATCAGAAAATAAAAATGACAATCAAAATTATAAAATATTGATGGATAGGTTTGCATTCTTGGAATGGATCTGCTCCTTTGAAGTTCAGTGGTTGGTCTGGATTGACTGGGATTCATCTCATTTCTAATGCTCATTCACTAGCATTAAGAATAATTTTGATAATTTAGGGAACACCTACAAAACACTGCCCCATTTAATTTTGAGTAGTCTCCTCAGGAAATATTAAGAATAAACAACTTTTTTGTGACATCAGAATAGTACATGATAGAGGAGTCTCTCTTTCAGGCAATTGCTAATTGCACCCAGTTACTTTTTGTCTGTCCTTCGCTGTCAAAATTCCAACCTGCAATATAGATGATTTGGAGCTTTATTTTTATAAGAACTAGTATGTAATTTACAAGTAGGAATAATGAAAAAGGCACACTTTCCCCTGGTGAGTTACCAGAATGCTGTGATTTCCTGAATAGTTTCCATAAATTCAGTGCGGCTCAGCACTAATTTTAGATCTGCTGCTGGAGCACACACACACACACACACACACACACACACACACACACACACAAACACACAAAACTTACTATAGAAGCTGACAGTAAGGGAACAGAGAAAAATTGCTGGTCTGTTCTACAGACCCAACGAAACACAATTAATTAGTTCAGCACTTATTAATAAGTAGATTTATCGCTAGGACTGTACTATTAGGAATTTAGTGAAAGAAACACTTGACTATTATCACTATCTTATCCAATCTGTATAAAGTATATAAATTTAAATACCTATATACTCGAGTATAAGCCAAGTTTTTTTGGCACAAAATTTGTGCCAAGTTCAGGTTTTTCGGCACAAATTTTGTGCCGAAAAATCTCGGCTTATACTCGAGTATATAGGTACATATTTTCCTCTCTAAAGTAACATGTGGGGCTCGAAAGAAAAAGAAAACAAATCACTGGATTCAAGCACACAATATGGAATTGAAATAGGGATTTAATGAAACAAACAGGATGAAAACATGTTAGGTTTTCGATGTGCCTAATTTAGTCACTTACCTTTCATATCAATTCTGATGTTTCCAAGAGTCAGAAAATGACATCAAGATATAGACTGGGATGAACAGTTTATGCATACTCATACTGAAATACACCCTTCAAAAATTATTATTTATATAGTTAGAAAGCAAACTGAGAAATATAAGAGATAAGAGAAGGCCACAGTCCGATATTATAATTCCATTTTGTCTCCAAAATGAAAGCATCAATCTCACTCTTCTTCCTGGCACACACCAGACAACCTGCAAAGTATCCCATGTTAACACACTTGTGACCAGGACACACCATGTGCTTTCATTCCTACTCAGGCCTTCACTCCCCTAAGAGCTTGTGATTATTTCTGCAAGGAAAGAATCCTCTGAGAATTTGGTCTGAATGCCTATTGCGACCAAAGTATTGTTAACGAAATATTGTCTTTCAGCTTAGTATTGGGGGATATCTGGGAGTGGAATGTCACCAGCATTTACTGGAAACATCCTAAGGATGTTTCTTAGTAAAACCCTCAGAAAGAGTTATCCAACCCAAAATGTTTTAAATCCTCTAAGAATTCCAGGGTAAACTGGAAGCTCAAAACAAAAACTTTCCTAGAGACTTTTTATGCAGAAAGAACCTGCCATACACTAACGTTTACTAACCTCGGCATTTCAGTTAGACATTCCCACAGAGGAGTGATTCCACAGTCTCAGGCAGACTTTGCTTAATATCATTTAGGTATGTCTCACCTATTGTTCTTCAATATGCACATGTCCGAGTGAGATTTAGGGGGAAATTACAATTTGATTAGGGTTTGCACAATCTTCTGGGTATCAGGCTAATTTAAATACATGTGAAGGCAGAGGAGACTCATTAAACAAGAAAGTACATGCAAGGGCTAGCTACTTGCTAAACAGAACAATAATACTGAAATTCTTTCCTGGCATTATGTTTAGAGCAACATATAAATGCTCCCAACGTTGTTCCTCTTATTTCTTTTCACTAAGGTGGTGGGGAAAATGGCTGTTTACTTTTTATTTCTGGACTCTACAAATCTTTTAAAGCATGTCTTTAGGGTATGACCTTCATAAATACTTCACATAAGAAAGCTACACAGAAGGGAAAAAGGAAATGTGTAGGTTTTGAAATTGCAACAAAAATTAAAAGATAAAAATGCATGTCAAAATATATACCTTGTTCTTACCAGTTTGGGGAATAAACAATTGACAGGACTTTCATTGGAGAAATACTTTCACTTAGCAAGTCTGAGTTAACTTTGAGTCTCTTCTTTTAAATTTAAGAGTAAAAGAAAGCAAAGTTGCAAAAGCAAATACTAACAATCGGAGGCCACATGGTGTGCATTTGTGTGTATGTGTGTGTGCTTGGTGTGTGTGTAACATGGTTTCTCTGCTTTGTTATTATTAACATTTTGGGTTGGATAACTCTTTCTGAGGGTTTTACTAAGAAACATCCCTAGGATGTTTCCAGTAAATGCTGGTGACATTCCACTCCCAGATATCCCCCAATTCTAAGCTGAAAGACAATATTTCGTTAACAATACTCTGGTCGCAACAGGCATTCAGACCAAATATGTGCTTGTTATGTTTTAGAGTCTGTGTTAATAACTTTATACAGAGGATATCTTATTTAATAACTACAGATGCAATAACTGTAGTTCTAATTATAATTTCCATTATACAGAAGAGAAAACAGAGTCTCAGAGATATTAAATAACCTGAGAGGTCTGGTCTATGATAAGAGGTTAGCGGGAAATTATGTAATAGCTATTTGAAAAGATAACAAAGCACAGTATCGCTTTCACAGACACATGGCCCAAGTCTGAAATTAAACCAGTGAAAAAATCTGAGGTCCTTAATGTGTCAGTAGTAATACACTGGGAAGAAATAATTTATTAGATTTTATTATATTTTTCAGTGACTATAGTTTGAGGCAAGGCATGGCAAGGCACAGGCTCAAAGCTCAAGCTAACCAGTGTCAGCAGTAGTGACCTTGATTGTGACAGAAGTCTGTGCCTCAAATGAAGACAGGGCAGGAATGAGTCACATTCTGCTTAGTTTCTGATTCATTTATAGAAATGACTCTCAAAATTGGGTAGTACCATGTCAAAGGCACAAATCTTAAAATTTGGTATTGCTTGTGCATATATGGGTTCTACAAGGATGGTTGGCAGGCGTCACTGACATTTAGAGGGTGAGGGTGGGGAGTGCCAGAAGTCCTACAATACAAGAGGCAGTACAGTACACTCCATGCAGCATTCAAATGGCCCACACAATACCCTGCTGGATTAATAATCCTAATTCACTAAGCCTACAAACCAAGTAAATGAACATTAAGTATTTTGGCAACTTTTATAATAGTTCACTGAATTTTCAACCCCTATGTAAACCTAGAGAAATTTAAAACATGTTTGGCATAGATGATGCCAGAAATTTATCAAGCATCATTCACCTTTCCAAAAAAACACGTCACCATCTGTTAATACCTCTTATAGTACAACTCACCAATATAGCACATGTCCGTTAGTGTGGAAATGTAACTTCATGTTCATGATGCTTCTATATTTAGTACAAGAAACTGACAGCCTCTTTATGTCTTATTACCCTCATGCTTGAATGCTCATATACTGAGATCCACAGAATTTTACAAAAAACATCTTTCTTCACCTTTCTCCTTTATAGTACCAATATGGAACCATATTAATTTTTTAAATTATATATGTATCATATAATCTATTCTATCTATCTTATCTAACTGGATTATCTTATATATGAATTTCATTTTTCGGGTAGTAAAATGAAACATTTATAAGCATATTTTATACAAAGAATATACTGAATCGGACGGTGCCTGTGGCTCAAACGAGTGGGGCACCAACCCCATATACCGGAGGTGGCGGGTTCAAACCCAGCCCCGGCCAAAAACTGCAAAAAAAAAAAAAAAAAAAAAAAAGAAAAAGAAAAGAAAAAGAAAGAAAACAAAACAAAACAAAAGTACTGAATCCAAGACCCTGGTAAATAGTCTATCTTTTCTCACAAATACAAGTGCAACTACAAAATTATAAATTTGATAAATACTCCTAGCTTTTAACATTGGGCCAGATAATCTAGAGAAAGGAAAATTGAGCAATGTGAAATCTCTTAATATGAGCTGTTTTCATAACCAGAACACAGAATGAAGAATGCTTTCGCTTTGCCTATCATTGTTGTCCTCAGAACTAGATGCTCAGGGCCAGTACCTCTCCATATCATGCCCGGCTCTTTCGCCAGGTTTTCACTGAGAACATTACCACATTCCAGGCATAGCTGTAGGAACTGGAGATACAGAGGGAAAGAAGTCAGACATCATCTATGCCATCATATTTTTAAAGTGGGAGGTGGGAAATAAGCTAAAAACAAACCATAAAAGCAAAGTGCCTCTAATGAGGCTCAGAAGCACGTTTCAGAATATCTCCTGTAAAACAGAAAAGCATCAGCCCAAGCCATGTCACTTCTCTATGTCACTCTTGTTTTTTCTTCTCTAAATCCAAGTCCACCTTTCCTCATCTATACCATAACCAGGGAAGCATCAACTCCACTCTCCCGTTTTACACACTCTTGTCATTTTTAGAGTGCTTTACACATGAGGTTATCTGTAACAGTCAGTCTCACGCAGAAAGGAGAAAATACTGAGAGAGATAAACACTGTCACCCTGGCAAGAAAAGGGCAGGAAAATGGGAGATTTAAGAAGCAGACACTGACTTTCCCTTAATAACTCCTATCCACTTCCTGATGGAATTCAGAGTAAGATAGGCAAAGACCCATTATGAACAACAGGTCCACTGAATGGAGTTCAAATCCTGATTCAGCTTTTTATTATTATTACCGTAGGTAGATTCCTCCGTGTCTGAGTCTTAGTTTCCTAACAGAGAACAATGGAAACCTTATGAGGTATTGCAATACAATGTTTCCGAAGAACTTATCAAATTGTCTGGAATACAGACAATTTGGCCAAATGTATATCTCATTTCCAGTTCACTGATTTATGAGTTGTACTTTCATAACTGGCAGCAAATGGTCTAAGTATTTTATATGTGATTGGGGCATATAAAAGACATCATGTATGATGTGAGTTCTTTAAAAATTCAAAATGAAAAAAAAAAAAAGTTGCTACAAGACAAGAGAGTCTTAAATCTATACCTGATGAATTTGAATCATGCCAACTGTCACTACATGGTACACTATATATGGGTTAAAAATAAATCATTCAAAGGGACAAATACAGAGGTAATTGATTTAAACATTAAAAAAATAATTTAAACTGGATCAATACCTTCTAAGCATTGCAGGTCAGGACTCCCAGCCCCATATTCCTCTATAAAGATGTACACAAGAGCTCGTGATTTTCAAAATGGCACCCAGAGGACTGAAATACTTATTTTAATGAAGGTAATCATTTCTTCTTCTACCTGAGTAGAAATGGTATATACCATACATAGAAGTTATATACCATCAAATCTTACTCCCTATTCTGATTATTTTTTGTTTTTCCCTGATTATTTTTATATTTCCAAATGAAAATAAAAAGACACAGTATAACACTAGTGCTCAATTATAACTAACGCAATTGTTTTAAAGCTACTCAGTCAATTCTTATGAAGGGATGGCATTAATTAGACTTCAACTCCCAACCTGCTTATATGTTGCAGTCAACATTCAGTTCAGGGCAGAGCTTTCAAAATATACTTCACTGATATAAATGCTTCTTCCTACACAGAGTCTGACCCAGGGCTGGTTCAACAGCTTATAGAGCAGAACAGGATGCACAGGAATTAGAGCATATACTGACTTGCTTGAGCAGAGCAGGTAATAGGCAAAGTTCCAGCCATGCTGGGAAAGAAACCTGAATGAGAGGGAAGGTAATCCAGGGAGTGAACTCCCTGCACAGTGAATGAGCAATGTTCCCGGAGAGCAGAGGAGCAGGCAGGGACGGAGGAGGGAGGCCCTTGGGCAAGACAGATTTGGTCATGAAGGCCTAGGATGCAAGACTTAATTCACTTCATAACCTGGGACTGGAACAGTGATGGAGTTTCCATAAAATGGACGTTCTTTAGGAGCTTCATCAAGAAAAGTCCTTAGTTACTAAACCAGGTTTCACTGTCAGAATAGCAGAACTAGAAACTTGATGATGCCCCTGGGCTGGGTCAGGATGCCAGATGGTCCTGGAACCTGGAGGGATTGGTGCGGAGCATTTCAAGGTGGGTGATGAACAGACTTAGCCACAAAGACTGATTTAACAAGCATGTACATGTGAGGGGCATGTGGGGGGCAGCAGTGGAAGAGAGCCAGCTGGGAAGGTGAAAAAGGGAAAGAACCAGGGACAAGGGTATGTTGCTTTCATTTGCATTCATAATCTCTCTCCCACCTGCTTCCCCTCCCCCATGGGCACACACACTGTCATGATGGCCTATTGGGGAAGTCGCGTTCTAATGCACAGCTGACCTGGCTCACTGCTCATAGGATAAAATAGGTAAAGTGAAGGCTGCAGATGTGGTGAACAGGATGAAAATCACAGTTCACAAAACTGTTAGTAAATACAAAACAGGAGAGGCAAGGCCGGCCCTGCCACCAGCAGTGTACAGCTATGGCTCTTCAGTGGAGTTCAAAGAGTAATTACAGAGGAGGGAGTCAAATTCTATAAGTAGCGGTTACACAGCATTTAATGCGATAATCTATTTAGCCGTTATGTTCCTCTTTAAGAGGAAAATTTTGAAGTAGGCTTTTTAAAAAGTGACACTGCAAATATGCCAATTTAAAAGTAAATTTATTAATAAACCATGTATGAAAACTTCTCATATGTTCCCTTCAGCTATGTCAGAGGATCATAAATAAATATAATTGTCCGTGGTAGAACAGCGCCATTTTTACATCTGAGGAAACAGCACAGAGAAGTTAAGCAAGTGGTTTACAGCCAAACAGCTAGACAATGGCCAAGTTGAGATTCGAAAGAAATCCCATAGGATGTATGCGACACAGCTGCCTTTTACACCTCCCAAGAACACTTTTTTTTACAGAAAATACAACACTATCCTCATCCAACACATGGCACAGAATGTGCCAAAGTGAAAATATTTGGTCATTAGTTAAGGAACAATGACTGAATTAATACATGAATGAATTCTGTAGTCTCTCCAACCAGTTCCGTAGATGCAGACTACGGAGTGTTCCCAGAGACCTGCCAAGTGGGAGGCAGGTTAACAAAATTCATGAAATACATTTGCAGAAACACAGCAATGGATAACCCCTTTCTGCCTCTAGCCTAGAAACTCAGATCCTTTCAAGTATCATAAAATAAAATGTCTAGGTAGTTCTTATAGTAGGGAAGCAAGATTGACACAGCCGTTCCCCATATCTGAAATATCACTTTCTGCACTTTCAGTTAACCATGGTACAATATTTTGTGCGAGAGCAATCGTATTCATATAAATTTCACTACAGCATATGATATTGTTGCTAATCTCTTACTGTACCTAACTTATCAATTAATCATAATATGCATTTATACCAATTTATCATAAATATGCATGCACAGGAAAAATCATACACACCCACATATACATCCATGTTGTAAATATATATGTGTGCATGTATATATGTATGTATACATGTGTGAGTATGTATGTATGTGTATATATATGGTTTAGTATAATCTATAATTTCAAGCATCCACTGAGGATGTCTTGCGATGTATCCCCCAAAGTTAAGGGAGCATTTCTGTCTATACTTCTAATAACTTATTTGTTAAGGTGATGTGCTTAAAACAACATTTTTTAAACTAAGATTTAACATTCACGGAGCTCAGTAAGTTTTCCATTTACTATTCTAAATGCTTTGCACATGGTAATTCATAGGCAGTACCATCAGAGGAGGTACTACCATCAGCCTGTGTTATAGTAGGTGAGAAATTTAGGTACAAAAAGATAGATCTCTTGCCCCAATTCGAATAGCTGAATCTAGCATCTAAACCTTTACTGCACACCATACTATTACTTAACATGAAGGGGTAAGGATGCCAAGAAAGATGCAATTAGGAGTAGGCAGGGTTCAAATTGTTAGCTACAATGTTACCTATACTTGGTTGGGATTATCATATCAGTTATTGCCACAGCTTCTTTGTATAATACACTCCTCTGTGAAGATCTGCACCCTTAACCAAGATCAAAAATAAGAACTCAGTAGGAAAATTTCTGGTCAGAATAGCTCATGCAGGCATCAAGATAAGCCTGGTTTCAAATTTTTGGCTCTGGCACTTACTTGCTATGGATCCTAGAGCAAGTTATTTAATCTCTCAGCTTTGCTTTTAGGATATGAAACATATAATTATTCCTTCCTTAAAGTTATGATGATGTTATAAAGTTGGAAAGCAGGGGTGAGTATGCCCCACCAGGCACTCTGGGTTACCCTAACTGGGAGGGGATGTTAACAGCATTTACAGGTGGAGGCCAAGGGTGCTGCTAAGTACCCCGCAATGCACAGGATAGAACCTTACAACAAAAGAATGACTCGGCCCAAAATGTCAATAAAACCAGGAAGCTGAGAAACCCTAGGGAAAAGTATATTTGTAATATGCCTGGCACAATACTAGCGATCAATAAATGACAGCCTATTTCTCTGGCTTTATTATATGTACAAAATTTGTGAACTAATTTGGGCTGAAGTTTTATATACTAAAGACTAAAAGATTCATATACTTGTGCCTATTTCAAATTATGAAAGAAAGGTGATTTCAAATTACCTACCGTATATACTCGAGTATAAGCTGAGTTTTTTCGACACAAAATTTGTGCCGAGTTCGGGTTTTTCAGCACAAATTTTGTGCCAAAAGAACTCGGCTTATACTCGAGTATATATGGTAAGTGTTTGAGTTCCATTGTGAATAATCTTTTCTGATTCCTCCCCACATTAAATAAAACCAAGTTCTAAATGACAGTTAAACCAAATGATAACTGAAGTTATCATTCTGATCCTGAAGTCTTGGTGATTTACAATATCCTCTGGGAACAGTGGATAACATTTTGCAAACAAACAAAAAAACAGAGCTCATTAATGATTAGATTTTTGTGGTTGAACTCTTCCGCCTCTGTTTCCCAGCTTAGGAAGTAATTTGTGGCATGTCCTTAAGAAAACACTAGAACAAGACATTGTCCCTACTAAAAATAGAAAAGAAAAATTAGCTGCGTTTGGTGGTGCACATCTGTAATCCCAGCTACTCAAGAGGCCAAGTAAAGAGAATAGCTTGAGCCCAGGAGTTGAAGGTTGCAGTGAGTTCTGATGCAAATGTACTCTAGTACAGGCAACAACTCAAGACTCTATCTAAACAAAAAAAAGCTAGAGATCAGAATCCTCTTTTATTTGTCTTGTGCAATTGCCCTGAGTATCTTCTTTCTGAGCCAAAGTTTGCTTTAGTCCAGGCTCTGTCCAGAAATTTAGACGGTTTTCCTGGAACAGTTGGAAAGATGACAATCAGGAACTCTGTTTAAGGGAGCAAGGGGCTCCCATGTTCATTAGTGAAGACAGCTGCAAAATAACACACTTCAGAGTTCAAGATTAATGAGCTTCCTGGGTATCCGGCACTATACTGGACATATTTTTAAGCAGTAGGAAGACTCTCTTAAACAACACTGGCTGTTGTCAAGTTGGATTTCTAGTCCTTCCTTTTAGCTCTCAGTAGTTAACTATTTTCTAAATTGATAATTTGTATTTCTTCTTTGATCTTTCTGCTAGAAATATGGTCTTAGAAATCTACCACCTGTAGATGTCATTATAATGGATTTGTTTTTTAAAAGTCACTTCTAGAGTGTTCATTGATATTTTGTAGAAAGTCAACTAATTTTTGTGTATTTATCTTGTATTATGCAACCTTTCTAAACAAATTAGCTCAAATAGTGTTTGTGCAGTTTCCTTAGGATATATAATATAGTATTATCTGTATTATAGAAGCAGTTTTATTTCTTTCTTTCCAATAATAATGCCCTTTATTTCTTTTCTTCACTTAATTGCCTTGGTTAGAACCTCCAGTACGATGTTGAACTGAAGTAGCAAGATCAAGCCTTCTTGACTCATTTCTAATCTTAAATGGAAGAGCAGTCAGCGATCATTCAGTCTAAGTATGATCTCAGCTTTTCCTAGTCCATAAATGTTCTTTTTCATGTTGAGAAATTATCCTCTTCATAGTGTGCCATCACAGTGATTTATTTCCAAATGTTAAAACCAGCATTGCACTCTGAACTACTTAGCCTCAAAGTGATGTCATTTTTTGTATATTTTTGTGTTCCATATGCTAAAATTTTGTTTAGAATTTTTGCATCGATATTCATGACAGATACTGATCTGTAGGGTTTTTTAATTTAAATTATTTTGTCTAGCTTTGATATCAGTATAATAAAAAAGACAATAACAAGCATTGGCAAAAATGTGGAAAATTTAGAGCCCTCAGATATTGTTGATTTGAATGTAAAATAGTTCAGCCACTTTCAAAACCAGTCTGGAAGATTCTCAAAACATTAACAACAGAGTTACCATATGACCCAGCAATTCCACTCTTAGATATGTACCCAAGAGGACTGAAAACATATTATCTTACAAAATTGTGTATGAATTTTCATAGCAATGTTAATCATAATAGCCAAAATACAGAAACAACAGAAGAATGTCCATGAACTGATGAATTGTTGCACCAAAATGCTATATTTATACAGTTGAATATTATTCAGCAACAAAAAGGGAATGAAGTATTATATTAATTCATGCCACATTAAGTGAAAGAAGCCTCACACAAAAGGCATACATTGTATTATTTCATTATGTGATGAAATGTCCTGAATAGGGGAATCCATAGAATTAGAAGGTAGAATAATAGTTTCCAGGGGCTGCCAAGTGATTGCTAATGATTATGGAGTTTCTTTTTGGATAATGAAAATGTCCTGGAATTAGATGGTAGCAATAGCTGTACAATCTTGTGAATATGATAAAATATACTGAAATGTACATTTTAAGAGAGAACTTTATGGTATCTCAATTATATCTCAAGTCACATGCATGTATACATACGCATACAAACTTATGGCTGATTTCAGTTTCAAGAAACATGGGGTTTAAAACTGGAAATAACATTTCCTTATACTATGTAGCTCATGCTAATATCCTGTTTAACACATGAAAAATCAAGCCCTAGTTTAATGACTTGTCCAAAATCATGACATTATATGAAATTTAAACATATACATTATTTATAGCTTTGGACTTGTTCTAGACCCATTTCTTACATAAAACTTCTTTGATGTTTAAATCGTTAAAAAAATAAAATAAAATACAAAAGCAATTACATCTTTGACTCCTTCCCTCTTTCTAAAAGAATGTTTTTTGCACATTATTTTTCTTTTCCTTATGTTGGAACAAATATCCTTTGATTCCTTTGTCACTTTTACACGGCTGGTGGGACTGCAAACTAATACCTTTTTGGAAGGAAGTATGAAGAATTCTCAAAGAACTCAAATTAAACCTCCCATTTGATCCTGCAATCCCATTATTGGGCACCTACCCAGAAGAAAAAAAATAAATTCTTTTATCATTAGGACATCTGCACTAGACTGTTTACCATAGCTCAATTTACAATTGCCTAAATGTGGAAACAGCCTAAAAGCCCACCAACCCAGGAATGGATTAACAAGCTGTGGTATAAGTATACCAGGGAATTCTATACAGCCATCAAAAAGATGGGGACTTTACATCTTTTGTATCAATCTGGATGGAAGTAGAACACATTATTCTTAGCAAAGCATCACAAGAATGGAGAAGCAAGAATCCTATGTACTCAATTCTAATATAAGAACAATTAATGACCTAGTACACAGCAGGGTAGGGGAGGGAAGAGAAGAGTAGAGAGAGGGAAGGAGGGAAGAGGCTGGGGGGTCATGGTGTGTGACATACCTTTGGGGGGTGGAACACAATTATAAGAGGGACTTTACCTAACAAATGCAATCAATGTAACCTGTTTCAAAAAAAAAAAAAGAATAGGTTACTCAACATAAAAAAATACAATATCATAGGACTCCTCCCACCTTAAGAAATTTAACAGGGACCCTGAGAGAACTGGAAGAAACAAAACTTACTATTAACCAACTAATGTTACTGGGAAAAATAATGATAAAAAGATTTCAGAATGGGTGAATGATAGACAACCTATTAGTTTACCACCCCTAGTCTATCCCCACTCTCCAGGCAACTAGGTATGGATTGAGGATTGGAGACTGAGCCCATTGAAACTGTGGTGAAAAGGCCCCTACTTGGTGATCCTGTCCACACCAACAATGGTGAAGGTGGATGGCATTCCTGCCTGGATACAGCTCTCATATGTGAAACCAGCCAGCAATGGGGAGTGGACAGTCCAATGACACCCAGAGCATCACTATGGTCTTACCCTGAGAAAACAGACTATCACTTGCCCCAGTCTCATACCAGGAGCTGACTGGTCTGTATAGGGCAGAAGCTTGAGGATGAGCAGCAGTGGCATGGGACTGATTACTGATTCTTTGCTTTGGACTTTTTCACCTTCTTTCTCTAACCTTGGGTGTAAGACATGATGAAGGCTGTGAAGGGTATATCTAAAAGGTAACCCAAACTAGACAAACTGTCAAAATTGTGTTATTGGTTTACTCTTATTTTGAATGTACAGGAAAGCCTAAAGGAACTTGCATATATAATAACACCCAATATCAGACATATGTGCCCCCATTGGGCCAGCTATTTGCTGCAATCCTTCTGAATCCCCATAGCAAACTGAATTTGCTATGTGGTATACTGATATCCCTAGAAAGATAATAAACCAAGTTATAATAGAAGGAATAGCTAAACAAGTAAAAAAAAAAAATCATTAATAACAATTTTGCAATATATCCAGACATGTGCCTTTTTATATTTTCAATAATAATTAGAAGTTTTCCATGTACAAATACTATATATTTCTGAAGAATTATTTCTATGTATTTCATATTTTGTGTTGTCATGTTCACTTTAATTCTTGGATTGTTAATGGTATACCATGGATATTTGTATATTGAACTTTAATCCAAAAAAAAAAAAAATAGCAAAAAAAAATTAGTTGAATGTATGTACAGGGTTTTATTTATGGGCTTTCTATTCTGTTTCATTGGTAATATGTCTGTTTTATGGCAGAACCATACTGTTTTGTTTATTATAGATTTATAATATAATTTGAAATAAAAAAATCGTCCTTTGATTCCTCTTATCTAACAGATGAGAAAATAAACACTAAGCATAAGGTATTTGTCTCCATAAAAAAATCAGTAAGAAAGAGAACATCAGAATTGCCTCAGTAAGGCACTAAGTTTCCATATCAGATGGAGATCAAAGCTCTTCAAAGGACTTATTCTTCCAAGCTTTCTTTCTTTCCTTAGTCCCCCCGCCCTCCCTTCTTTCCTTCCTTTCTTTCATCCCTTTCTTAACTAGCAATGTGACTTTAATGAAGTAGTAACTCTTCCTAGGATAAATGTACTCAGCATATTAATAATTTTAAATGTACAGTATTATTTTATTTTATATTTATTTATTGCAGTTTTTGGCTAGGGCCACATTTGAACCTGATACCTCCGGAATATAGAGCCTGCACTCTACTCCTTTGAGGCACAGGCACCGTCCACTTAGAGTATTATTTCAAACAAAATAATTGTATCCTTAAAAAAAAAAAATAAGAAGAATTAGAGAAAGTAAATACTGTGAAGAATCCCAAGCTAGTAAAGTTAGTGCACAAAAGGAGAGACGTGTTACCAACTGAAATGGAGGAACTATATATCTGGCATCCATGGAAAGATCAGATAAATTTATGAATTTCCAGCTTTTGCTCACTCTCAGGAATTACCCTTTGCTTCTCGGGCCTGAACTGTGACAGAACAGAGTTCTCAGAATATTTACACTTTGCATCCAGGCAAAGATTTCAGAAGACTATTGGGGATCTTCTGTCTAGTGTATGTTCAAGACACTTTCTAATTGAGTATGCTCCTTATTCTCCAATACAGATATATTTCTAACTTGGATTCACTCAACTGCACCAGGTACTTAAAAAGTTAGAGCTAAAGTTCTTTTAGTCTCTTAAACTGACAGATGATTGTTTTCATGATTATATTTGGAATATACAATTTTAGTCTCAGAAATCCAACTAACTGTTCTGCTTTTAACTCCGCTATTATTGTTATAAATACATTACTTTACTTATATTCTGAAAATTCTGACATTGTATGTAAACTAAAGAATTAGAATTATGCCATGATATGATGCATATTGGCTTGTTTTTGAAGAGAAATCAGCCCGCAAAATCAGGTTGGTCACAAATCACAAATATGCACATCCCGTACAGTAGCTCAAATGAATAAACTGAGCTAAAGGGACTATATGGTTATAACAGTCATATTGGTATGGTCTCACACTACAGTTAGATAATTCTGAGTGAATTTTATTTATCATAGTTTGTTTAAAAATAAAAATAAACATTTGTGTTCAAATTCTACAGATAAATCAAAAAATGTAAATACTAAAGTTGTTTTTTAAAAGATCATGTCTATAATCATTATTTCCAAAGCACTTCATGTTGATTCATAATAGGATACAGTTCTTTCTTAAATGCTTGCTTCCCTGCTAGCCCGCCACAGTTTTATAAATTCAAGACTTTTTGAGAGTGAACTAGCTCTTACTACGCTTAACTGCCACATTTCTAACACTATTATGCATTAAAGATACAGACAAATAGCCAAATATTTTTGGAAATGACCAAAAAGCAAATTTGTAAACAACTTTGTACAGATTTCTTTCCAAAATGTGAATAATTTATGCTTAAACATATTGTAGGGATACAAACCAGATTCTGTTTCTTGCAAATGTATTTCCCAGTATGTTAGCAGACAATATCCATAAACTAAAACCACAATTGTATATTTCCAATAAAGTTACTAAAAGCACAATTGTATATTTCCAACAAAGTTACCATTCTCTGAGTTCTCACAAATGAAATTTGTAATAAGTTAGAAGTCAAAATATGATATAAAAATAAAATGAACAAAGTCTCTTTTAATACTTAAATTGGTCTCATGCTAATCATTTTCAGATGAGTAGTATATAACTATAATCAGTTTTTGTAAAAAATAAGGCAACATACTTGGGGAAAAAAGCATACATTGTTTGATGATGCTCTATTTGCAGATACGCTGATATGGAGATAAGACCTTTAAAATGATATCAAAGAACTCTACTGCTTCATATTCATTATTATATTTATTTAAATAGTCCTGTTGAACAGAGAACACATACTAAACAAGAGACTGTATGACCAGGAGCAGAAAATACACCCGAAACAGGCCACATTCCACACGAGGACAGTTTTGGAATTAACATTTGCCCCCAATCCCCTGGCACCAAACATTCCATGTCCCTGAAACCACCCTGTCCACAGGATAAGAAAAATCAGTATATAAACGCCAGACAGGAGGCCCAAATGGGCTACTTACACAGGCAGCCCTCTTCGGCTTGCCAGCCAAAGGCTCTGACCTTCCGTCCCCTCTTATCTATCTATAAAATCTGTCATTTTGCTTACTCACACAATCCATGGATTCATTCCTTGAATCTCTGAAGCTAAGGATTCCATAAAAAGAGATTCTGGCTACATAGGCAAGTGTCCCATCTATAGATAATATATTAACATGTATAAAAATTACTGAACATCTTGCCAAAATGTATGTTATTTTTCAGTAGATATGGGCCTAAGATTCTGCATTTCTAACAAGGTCTTAGGTGATGCTGATTCTTCTGGTTTTTAGAACATACTGTAAAGAACAAACACATGAACCACCAAAAAAAAAAAAAAAAAAAAAAAAGTTATATATAAGATCAGTCCATCATTTTTTTTAAAGGACTGCTCTACACTGACCAGGGGTATAGCTGGTAATCTAATCACATGGTTTATAAAAACTCCACAAATACTTGGACAAAACACACTTTTATAGGGAATACTTAAATCTAGAAAAATATATTTTAAAAGAAAGGATATAATACGATCCATTTGGATTCAGGTGTATTATTAGGAGAAAACATAAGTAGTATATTCAGTCAAACAATCTTCAGTTCATTAGTCTTGTCTAGTTGAGGTTAAATGGCTCAGAATGGCAGTCCAGGACTTGGGTACTTGTGGTGTTGAATCAGGGTTAACAAAGGGGACATTTTTATTAATTCCTTTCCTCATAAGAAAAAAAAATATCATTGTATTTGCATACAGACAAACATATTCTCCAGGAAACATGGCTCATTCTTGTGCAAACCATCATTTACGTCTGAAAATCTATTAGCCATTATAGCTGAAGACAATTTCAAGACTAGGTCTGATGGTTAAAAAAAAAGAGAAAGAAATTAAATGGGAAAGTAAAGACAGCGTCAGAAATGCAAAGCATTTGTAGAATAAGCTGGCATTTACCCTTACCATGCCTTTTTTACATACAAAGTGACTCTGAAACTGCTGTTGATGATTCTTGTCTTCATTTACATTGAAGGTTTCTCACTCCTGCATAAAATATCAAACTGGCAGGCAGATGTATTCTATACCTCTGTTCTTTTCATAATTGAGATGTTCCTATAGTTAATATTAATAAAAGGCCCATCACTCTGTAATTTCCTCTGTCACTGTTTTTAACATCTACCTAGCAATTAAAATACTGATTATCTTCCTTAATCTCTCCTGAGACCTCTATTTCCTCTTCAGTAGTTGCTAGGAGAGCTCTATGCAGTGCTTTGAAACATCAGAACAACCCAGTGATGGAGGATCTTCTTGTCCTGCTCTCCATTCCTTACAGTTCTGAATTAATCTTCTCTCTATAGTCCCAGAGCCATGAAATCTCAACACTTCTTTCTTTAAGTTCCCATAGTAACTGTGTTCAAGGGGCTGGGATCCACCACTTAACAAGCATCAAAACCTTACTGGATCTCATTGCCTTATGTCTGTTTTTTGGCAATGGGGTGACTTAACTACTAGTTTTGCCTCCAAAACTGTATTTCCGCTGTATATTGTCTTCAGTTTGACATGCATGAACGTTGGGTATAAATACAAAATAAGCCTCATCTAGAAGTCAAGTTTACTAGTTAGGTTTTTGTCCCTCAATGATCACAATTTTCCAAACCACAGGTGAAGCCTTCCTAAGGTTTTGTTTCTTATCAGTCAACCAGCAAGTATTACAAGTGTTTCTTACCCTTAACTCTATAGAAAGCATGAGAGGAAGGAAAAAACATAGCTAAGATATTCAGAATTATGCAAAGATGGCCAGTCTTATTATCTGAGAATTACAGAATGCTTCTCTAAAACAACTTATAGGAATAGTTATTTTACAGCACGTTTCTCCAAAGGAAAAGAAATTCTATTACCTTTATATCAGAAGTATATAAAAGTGTAATCTGAATTGTACACAAAGTTAAGAACAGCATATTTTTCTGGTACAAAAATTCTCTTTTTGTTCTTTAATCTGACTAGGAACTATCTCACTAATCTGTCAATTTTTGCTTCATCAAAACACCTGCTGGGATGTTGTTACCCATTAAGTTTGTTCTGCTGTTTTCATTTTTGTTTTTTCCTTCTGATGTTAAAGAATACACTGGCTCAGACCCGGCCCTATCTGAAGCATAACTCCCTTCCTCTACCCCTCCTTTCTTTCCAACTCCTTCCTCCCTCCCTACCTTCATTTTTTTTCTTCCTCCATTCCTTCATTCCTCTTCCCCGCTTACTTTTATTCCCTGAAAACATTCTACAGTGGTCAAATGGAAAAATGGAAAAACTGTACATACTCTATTTTTCCAATGCCATCTTTTTTATGACAACGTACTTCCTTCTTTTTATTTTCCTCCAACAGTTTCATGCCAGGGCTCTTTTCTACTCACCATTCAAAATGCCTTGCAAATAGCCAACTAAATAAATATTTGTTTAATGAATTATGGTATCCCTGCACCAGGAGTCATTCCAGTCATATTTGAGTTCAAATGATACTGGCCAAATAGATGTCATTTTCCTTCTCTTGATGAAAAATAAAGTAACATGCTAATCAACATTTAACTTTTGCTTGCAATGCAGAGGAATGGAAAATGAAGGTATTAGAATCCATTTATGCTATTTAGTCAGGAATCATTATAAAAACTTATCATCTGAATGATGTATACATTTGAAATTGTCCAATCAGTAGAATGTTTAGTAAGTGAAGGAAATGTGTCTATATTACCAATTATTTCAGATTTTCTGCCATTCTAAGTACTATGTTTCGAGAGAAAATCAAGTGGTATTTTATTCTAAACAATTAGAAAGCTGTAACCCTTTCAAAGTGAACTCATTTGTGCCAGGTAACCACTAAATCAATAATTTAGTCCCCGGAGTTTTATTTGTCCATCTACCATTGCATAGAATATCTGCCTTTTGTCCCTTCTCTCCTTGAAGATGGAGAACACAGAGTTTAGTGTGGCTTTTCAAAACTTAAAAGATACAACTTTTACTTCAGGTGAATTTTTACCTTGAGGTACATTTCCACATAAAAACACTGTTACATAATCAGGTATTAAATCTGGTCTGATTCCAACTTCCATTAAGTCAATTAAGAAAACACTTTTCATTGATGACTGTCTGAAAGCTCAATAATTCTTTTCAACTCTGTGGAATGAAAGGTAGAAAACAGGCAATTCATACTGGAGTTTTTGTTGGGCTCAAGTAATTATATTTATATATAAGAAAAAAATAATATATAATTTCCAGTTTTATATTTTAAGAGCTAAGTACACATTAGTTAGATTCATTTCTCATTAAAAACTGAGAAAAGGATCTATTATGATACCCACTAAGAGAAGAAATGTGACCTTTACAGCCATTGTAGTTCCATAAAAATATCATGACTATTCTAATATAATGTCATAATTAATTATATACACACAAACACCATATGCATACACATAGATGCATTCGAATGTGTATGTTATTTATATGTAAATTATGATATATATTTACAGATGCAATATATAGCCTTCAATATATTGAAGCCATTTTTTTTTAATTGTTGGAAATTCATTGAGGGTACAAAGAAACCAGGTTACACTTATTGTATTTGTTAGGTAAACTCCCTCTTATAATTGTGCCCTGCCCCCAAGACGACAAGTCACATCGTGACCCCTCAAACCCCTCCCTCCTTCTTCTCTCTGCTCCGCCATTCCCCCACCCACTCTGTATACTAGGTCTTCAAATACCCTCCTATCAGAATTGAGAATACATTGATTCTTAGGAAGCCATTTTTATCTTAAGGAGACTTCAAACTATTAAATATAAACATTTTATTTTACTGTGAGACAGTATATTTCTTAGGGATATAAGAATGAAAGATATTAGCTACATTAATACTTAAATAATACACTGTCATAAAATAGAGATTATCATATGTTGACCCAACATATGTACAGGTCTCAGCTTTCAAACTTGGAATAAAACTTTATGTGACTTCCTTTTGCATAATAGTTATTTGATTATTTTTAAAATAATGATACAATTCAAACTGATGATTTTAATTAACTTACATTATTAAACTTAAGTACTTAAAAAGTGACTTGGGAAAAACCAGACTGAAGCCAGCTTTCCACAGAGGCTCCCATCCAGAAGGAGACATACAGGACAGAAATTTAGCAAGTAACATGGTGGATTTGAGCTGCACCAAGAGAGAAGATTGAAGAACGCACATCAACCCCGCTCAGGCGAGCTCCAACCCCAAGGATACAAACAACAGGTACAAAATCCATCACCAAGCAGACAGGAGTCCCCTCCCCCATGAGAACGATTCCGAGTACCCCATAAACAAATGAGCAGAGTTGAAAAGTCCTCCCATTATAGTCCACGGAAGAGACCCTCTAAAAACTGGACCTACTTCCCCTACTAGGATGCCATGGCACTCCTGCCAGGCATAAAACCGTATAAAATTGCACATATTCTCTACCTACAATTCTGAGCTCCCAGCACTCCCCTCCATTCTCACTCTGAGGTCTGGAGGCCTGTCCCCCAGGAGTACAGATTTTTGGATGATTTCTTGAGGGGTGTGGAAAGGCTCTGGACTATAGCTGGTCTGTGGCGATTCTGCGCCACAGGAGTGAGAAGAGTACGGTCGGCTGAAAGGGAACCATGCAGGAGCGGTGGTACCCCGAGGTGCAGAGCAGCAGCCGCTTTTGGCAACAATAGGGCTCACCCCTGGATATTCTGGAGTCATACCACCTGTCTCTGAGAAACCAGAGGAGGTCGAGCATCTTCTCAGGTGGCAACCACCAGCGGAACAGATCTGGGACAGAAACGCAGGTCTGGTGGGTAAAGGGTTTGCCTGAGACAGTACTGGCCTGGGTGGAGCACAGGGACTAGAAAACACACGCGCAGTGTCGGCTGACTCCCAGGGCGGGGCTGACCCAGAGGACCGCTTTACTGAGCCTAAGACGCATCCAGCCCCCAGGGGGTCATCAGCCTAGACAAAGGAGGGCAGGAGGCTAGAACTGACAGCTAACTGTGCTGCAAATACAAACCTGCAGCAGCAAAGACAGGGCCTGAGGCACAGGTTCTGCGAACTCAAAACAGCTTCTCCTCTGCAGGGGAATTTAGCCGGGACAGAAACAAATTCTGCAAAGTTGTTCTGTTCAGTCAGCAACATTGATCTGGGGCGGGGCTGGAACTGAGTGAACACCCCAGCCTCCATCAAGCACCCAAGATTGTCAGGTCTCACCTCTCCCTGCTGGATAGAGGCAGAGAGCAATGGCCTGGCTGAGGAGACATAGATTTCCTTGTGATTCAGGCAGGTGCAAACCCCTGGAGTATCTGCTCATTGGAGGCAACTGGGTCACAGCCCTGCGGGGCTATCAGTGACTGGGGGTCACAGAGGTGCAAGATGGGGAAGGAGGCATCAACCCTCCCAAGCTAATCTATTTGCTGGGTGGGTCCTCCTGACCACTGGAGAACTGTAGCAAGTCATATTTGAGTTGTCAGCAGACCCCTGTGATCTAGTTGCCAGAGACCTTTTAAACTCTTCAACCTGAGACAGATGCTGACTGAGACAATTGATTTGGACATTTTGAACTGAGCCAATTGCCCGAAAACTATCCAAGTGGTGCCAAAGTTTGTGGTTGTAGAAAGGTTTGATTTTCCTTTTCCAATTGTTTCCCGTGGGGGGCAGACTAATTTAATTGCTGGTATTTCTCCACAGCTGAAACTTGAACCCAGAGTAACTGTTTCACTAGGGTTGGACAGAGACCAGCTGAAAACAAGACAGAGCCACTTAGCCCCAACACTCCAAACAGGTCCCCAGTTTCTCAGGCCATAGCATTGTACGGGTCCTCGGCAAAGCTCCAGGGGAAAAGTCAAATGGTGTAAAATAATCATGGGGCGGAATCAGCGGGAAAACTCTGGTAACAGGAATAACCAAAGTAGATCAACCCCCGCAAGGAAAGATATGGCAGATGTAACTGAAGATCCCATTAATAAACAGCTGGCCAAGATGTCAGATATCGAATTCAGAATTTGGATGGCAAACAAGATTAATAGAATGAAGGAAAATTTAGAATAAAAAATTTGAGGAACAGTTCAAAAGTTGGAATTAGAAATTCAAGGAAAATTCAAAAGTTGTCTCAAGAATTCAACAAATTTAAAGACAAAACCACCAAAGATTTTGACACACTGAAGCAAGAATTTGCAGTCCTCAAAGATCTGAAAAATACAGTAGAATCCTTCAGTAACAGAGTGGAGCAAGCAGAAGAAAGGATTTCTTACATTGAAGACAAAGCTTTTGAACACTCCCATACTCTCAAAGAGGAAGAGAAATAGAGAGCAAAAATGGATCATTCTCTCATAGAGCTCTGGGATAATTTGAAGAAGGCAAATATCTGCCTGATTGGAATCGCTGAAAGTGATGAAGTGGCTTCACAAGGCACAGAGGCCCTTCTCCATGAAATTATGAAAGAGAATTTTCCAGACATGCCAAGAGATTCTGAAATTTAGATAGCAGACAGTTTCAGAACCCCAGCACAACTCAACCCGACTAAGACATCCCCCCGGCACATCATAATTAACTTCACTAAAGTTAATATGAAGGAGAAAATTCTAAAAGTAGCCAGACACAGATAACTGTTACCTACAAAGGGAAGAATATTAGAATGTCTGCAGATCTCTCTGCTGAAACTTTTTAAGCTAGAAGAGGGTGGTCATTGACTTTTAATCTCCTAAAACAAAATAACTTTCAACCCCGGATCCTGTATCCAGCTAAAATGAGTTTCATTTATGATGGAGAAATTAAATGCTTTAATGACATTCACATGTTAAAGAAATTTGCCATAACCAAACCAGCTCTTCAGGATATTCTCAGAACCTATTCTCCATAATGACCAGTCCAATCCTCTACCACAAAAGTAAACCCATTCAGAAACTTTTGATCAAACTCCAACTTCCACAGTAGCAAAAGGATTAAAAATGTCCACTGCACTTTCGAAAAACTTGATACCCAAAATTTTACCAGACTTATCAATATTCTCCATTAATGTGAATGGCTTAAACTGTCCTCTAAAGAGGCACAAGATGGCTGACTGGATACAAAAACTCAGGCCAGATATTTGCTGCATACAAGAATCACATCTTACCTTAAAAGATATAGGTAAGATGCTTGTCCATATTTCAGGCAAATGGCAATGAGAAAAAAGCAGGTGTTGCACTTCTATTTCCAGATACAATAGGCTTTAAACGAACAAAAGTAAGGAAGGATAATAATCGTCATTTCATATTTGTTAAGGGTAATACTCAATATGATGACATTTCAATTATTAATATTTATGCACCCAAACAGAATGTGCCTCAATTTATAAGAGAAACTAACAGACATGAGCAACTTGATTTCCTCCAGCTCCATAATAGTTGGAGATTTCAATACTCCTTTGGCAGTGTTGGATAGATCCTCCAATAAGAAGCTGAGCAAAGAAATTTTAGATTTAAACCTAACCATCCAACATTTGGATTTAGC